>OY979695.1:80155673-80254971 GCA_963855945.1 Thereva nobilitata
ATATATATATATATATATATTATATATATATATATATATATATATATATATATATATATATATGTATATATATATATATATATATATATATGTATATATATATATATATATATATATATATATATATATATATATATATATATATATATATATATATATATATATATGTATATATATATATATATATATATATATATATAAATGAATGTCTGTTGGTTTGTAATGCGACACTAAAACTCAAAAACTAGACGGCCGATTGAGCTGAAACTTTCACAGAATGTGCGTTTTGACTAAATCTCGGTAAACCGCATGGCGCAAACACGCTCCGGTAGATGGCGCCCAAGGAAAATAGAAAAAAGGTAATTGCAGAGAAAATTTTTGGTACAAGAGAAAAAAAAAGAAGCGAAACGCGCCCTCGCAAAACAAACAGTTCTTAAAGTTGCAAATAACGAATTTGTGATCAGTACTTATAAATTCAAAATGGCCACGCCAATATGGCCGACGAATTTGCCAATTGTGTTCCGATTCCAATGAAAATCGATATCTGGGGTTTTTTAAGCTAGCAAATAACGAATTTATGATCAGAACTTATAAATTCAAAATGGCCGCGCCAATATGGCCGACGAATTTGCCTAATAGTTTCACATTTTGTTATTTGGAATCCAAAATACCAAAAAATTGCCTTTTTTGCAAACTCTACTGTTTATTAAAATTCATATCAACTGATTACTCCTATTGGCTTATGGGTGCAGCATAGGCGCGCCGGGTCCCAGCTAGTATATATACATATATAAACAAAATTTATTGATCCTTATCCTATTGAAATATTAAGATTGATTTGGAAATATAGACTGGCCGGCCATAGAAGTTTTCACTTCCAACGTGTGGTCCTACGCACACTCATATTTTCTATTAATTTCTGTTCTAGTAATGCAACATTTACAAAATAATTATTTCCTAACTTTTATAAGTAAGCAGCTGTCTGTCTCACATATCTGAAACTCTAAATTTTACTATTTCATTCAAGCTATTCAAGTTAACAAAAATTACAAAAATGTATGGAATTACCTACAAATTTGTAATTGATTTTTATGCATTATCGTAAAAACTGTTCCAGCGAAATATAATTTATTTATGGCTTTCCTCCTGTGAAAACAACAAACCCTTAAAAATACGAAAATATATTAATACAAAATAATGCACAAACGCAAAATGTTAACATTTTAGCAAAACAACGATCAAAATCACTGCTAAGTAATTCATTCGTTCTATCAAAAAATCGTCCCAAAAAATCGCAGCAAAAATCTAAGCCCGACTCACGAGTCGAATAAACAACTCGTATACGCACCCGCACGTCCGCGAGCGCGTGCGTTAGAAAATTTATGCGCGCGTGCGTTTGAAATTCCCTAACGCACATCGCACAAGTGCGTTCGTATTAGATTTGCTCGTGGCCAAACGCACGTGGGCGCGTGGGCACTCGAGCGTGCGTTTCCAATCCCTGATTATTTTTGAAGTGGCGGGGTGAGGGAGAATCAATTTGTTAAATGCTGAGTAAGCTTGAAGGCCAATTTTTTAATTGCAATCACATCAATATAGTCAAAATTTCAAAAGGATTAGTATTTTTCAATATTCATTTAATAGTGGAATCGTACAGAAAGGAAATTAAAGAGACTGGGGGAGCTAAAATAGGAGGGAGTTCAAAAAATGATATTATTCATTAGGTGAATTAAACGTTCTATTTTTATTAAATGTATACTAATTTGAATATACATACCAGTATAATTCAGAGCTTACATTCTGGGTTCTAGGACTATCATTACACTCATCATTAATGAATGTAGCTTCATACATTTTTCAACAATTCATCCCTCTTGGTATTACATAATAGTAAGCACTTTCGAAAAATTATGCATATAATTATTTTTATTCTATTGTTTTTTATTTATTTTTAATAAATAAAACTATTAGTCAGAGTGCCCGCCTGCAAAAAAAAATTTATACATACTCTCTTAAAACTTTTTGTATGGATTAAGGGCACCTAGTCTACCAACTTTTCCTTTGCGAAAATTCACGAAACCGCGGCTTTTTTCCTCCAGGTTGCCCGAAAGTCGACCTTTTTATGGTGCCCAAAAAATTTATAGATACTGTTTTTTTACCAATCGTTGCCACATGAGATGGCGTTGATACGCGCGAAACAAAACTCGCCCGACAAAAATGTTGGGCCGTTAAGGGTGTCTACCCCAAACCTGCTAAGTTATGGGCATCCAAAAATTTATTAATAACCAGCTGATTTTTTCAGGATCGCTTAAGAAAAATATGTGGAATTACATGATATATGTGTCCGACAAAATTTGTTTGCCGATTTCGCCGTCCGCCGAGTCAAAGTCGTCTATTTCATTAAGGGAAACAATTTATACATAACCTGTTTTTTCTTTTTTTTCGTTTTATAATACAAAAACCAACATTCCATATACGTTGTCCGACAAAAAACCTTGTCTTTAACGTGAAAAAAAGAACCAAAATTATGATTTTTTCCACACGGTTTCATCGAGATTATGTATAATACACTTCCCACGAAGTGTTTTATAGGTGCAATTTACAGCGTTGAATAATCGTGACGTGGAACTGGTAGATAACTTCTGTTACCTCGGTAGTATTATTACAGAAAATGGCCGTGCAGAATACAACCGGGAAATCCTGGTCAGAGCTGAGAGCTGTCGCACAAAACAGAGTCCGCTGGAGGGCAACTGTTTCTGCCCTACGCAGTGGCGGACTAAGGGTGGGGGGAAGGGGCGGTCCGCCCCGGGCCTCTGGTTCCTGGGGGCCTCCAAATGTCTACAAGTTCCCTTGATCAAATCCTAAACAAGGCTTTTAAAATATGGTCAGTGCCTACCTAAGTGGTACTTTGGAGTCGGAGTTCCCGTACGACATACGCAGAAAATGTGTCTTCTTCCGTGAGCTTGTAGGGACATCGTCCTACTACTTCCGGTTACTTAGCCAAGTGGACTGGAGATAAAACCCAGTCGGCCAAGGCTAGGAAAAAAAATAAAAATAATTAGTTTTTTGACTGAATTGGCAAGTGTGATAAAAAGGAGTTTTAAAAAAATAGATATAGCTCGAGTTATAAGAAACGATACAAAAGCCTCAATAAATATCCAAATAAAGGAATAATATATAAAGTGTATAAGTATAAGAAATAGACATATAAAAAGTGTAAATGCTATAAAATAAAAGATTGTTAACAAAAATACAATATTTGGTAAATGCTCTAAATAAAAGATTGTTAAAAGTTACAAAGTCAAAAGCTAATATTGGTGACCCCGAAGAAGCAGCACGGATTTTAACGAAGAACCAGCGGAAGATTTAGCCAGAAGAAACAGTGGAAAATTGGAGTATTTTAAAGCTAGTTAACCGTGGTAACAAGCGGAGGAAGATAAGTAGTCATAAATTTTACAATTTAAATAAATAAAAAGACATATTTGTGTTTAAATTTTTATTAAGTTAAGTAATTTTCCCTGTAATTATTTATTGATTTTGTGTAAGAGGTTTTTTTTTTGGTTTTCGTGTTATTCACTTACTTGCGTTGTGTTATTCACTTACTCCTGGTGTTATTCACTTACTCGCGTTGATTTTTTTCATTTTGAATTTTGTGTTTTCACTTGCATTGAGCCAGAATTTAATATAATGGAAAGTCAGAATTATATTGACGACGATTCTTTCATTGTCGATTTAGAAGAATCCTTGCCCAGCCTGGAGCAGGGGCGGCCGACTCGACGTGTAGTTCGAGCAGAAGTTGACGTAGCCTCTACGGCTCGATTTAACCTGCCCGAATTTCACCAGAGCGACCCGGCTGTCTGGTTCTACCAGGCTGAGGCCCAGTTCGGGTTGAATGGGGTAACGTCTGATAAGACGAAATTATCCCACATCGTGGCCGCCATTCCGACAGAAGCAGCGAGAATTCTGCTGCATGCGTTCCCGGACCTCAGCATCGCTAGCTACTCGGATGCAAAGAGGCTGTTGCTAGAGCGATATGGACTATCGACTAGGAACCGCCTCGAGCAGCTGTTGGCGGCGCATGAGCCCGGAGATCGCAAGCCCTCAGATTTCCTGAGGGGCTTGCAAAGTCTGGCCGGGGACTGTCTTGGAGATGGGGAGGAGCTCATCCGGGGTCTTTGGGAGCGGAGGCTGCCCAGAGATATCCAGGTGGTGCTCGCCGCATCTGCGGACCAGTCCCTGGGCCAGCTGTCGAAATTGGCTGATACGGTGTGGGAAATTGCGGCCCGTTCAACCCAGGCTCAGGTGGCCGAAGTGGGAACCTCGTCGTCACTGGAGAGGACCGTGCAGTCTCTCCAACACGAAGTGCAGCAATTGCGAACACTAGTGTTGGGGAGAGGGCGGGGTCAAGGACAGGAGTCGGCGAGAGGGTCTACTGGTCCACGACAATGGGGTCGTTCTCCGGTTCGACAACCGAAAGCCCCATCGGCGCGGACCAGTAACCCCACCAAGCAAGAGGCAGTGCCCAAGACATCACCCGCGCAGGCGCTACCGGGGACGGTCTGCTATTTCCACTACCGCTTCGGTAGTGGAGCAGAGCGGTGCACCCCACCCTGTGTGTTTAAGGGTCCTGGCTCAGCGGCCAAAAAGGACCGGAGGGTGAGGGGCTCTAACTCAAAAAATTAAATTGGCGGGGAGTCGCCACATTCACGGGCGCTTCTCAGCAGAAGCGCTCGTGCAGATTATTTGTCCGTGACCAGCGCAACCAAATCGATTTTTTAATCGATTCTGGTGCGGACATATCGTTAGTTCCAGCACACACATTTAGGGTACAAACCACATGCCCTAATTTACTTCTGCGAGCCGCAAATGGATCAACGATCCACACTTTTGGCACGAAGTTGTTGGAACTGAACCTAGGCCTTCGCCGACGGTTCATCCACAATTTCATAATTGCCAACACAAACAAGGCTATACTCGGTGCGGACTTTCTTACGAAGTTTGAACTCATACTCGATTTTAAGAATCGAGAACTAGTTGACTCACAGACCAGTCTTAGGACTGACGTCTGTACAACTAGTGAGTACAGAATCGAGAGCTTTGAATGCCAACATCTTGGCAGGTATAAAGAATTGTTGACGAAGTACGCTTCGTTAACACAACCCCCTAATTTTAACCTACCGGTTAAGCACAATGTGCAACACCACATTGTCACGAATGGGCAATTACCTTTCGTTACCGCTCGTAGGCTTCATCCTGAGAAGCTGAAGGTAGCGAAATTGGAGTTTGAACATATGGTTCAACTAGGGATTTGTCGACCTTCGTCGTCTCCCACAGCATCTCCACTTCATCTGGTCCCTAAACGGGATACAAATGATTGGAGGCCATGCGGCGACTACCGTCGCCTTAATGCAGTCACAGTGCCGGATAGATATCCAATCCCGCACATACATAATTTTTCTGTGAACCTTCACGGTTGCACGATTTTTTCAAAGGTGGATTTGGTGCGTGCTTACCACAACATCCCCATTGCACAAGAAGACGTGCATAAGACTGCCATTATAACACCCTTTGGTCTGTTCGAGTTTACTCGCATGCCATTTGGGTTAAGAAATGCAGCCCAGTCATTTCAAAGATTTATGAATGAAGTCACAAGAGACTTGGACTTCATTTATGTCTACCTAGACGATATTCTTATCGCTAGTAGATCCGAGGATGAGCATTTAACTCACCTCGAAGAACTGTTTAAACGCCTGGATAACTTTGGGTTAACAATAAAGTTATCCAAATGCGTTTTTGGTGTCAGTGAAATCATGTTTTTGGGACATCGTGTCGGCAAGGATGGAATCCTACCATCACCCGAACGAGTCCAAGCAATAAATGACCTCACAACACCAACAACAGTTAAACAAATACAAAAGTTTCTGGGAATGGTGAATTTTTATCACCGATTCATTCCGAAACTGGCAAAAATGTTAGTGCCTATTAATGGAGATTTGAGGGAACTTCTCAATTGTCCATCAACCACTAAAAATAAGGAACAACTTCCTTGGCCCGCAGAATGTGAACAAGCATTCCTCGAGGTGAAAGCCGCAATGGCTGCAGCAGTAGTGCTGATTCACCCTATTGAGGATGCTAAATATAGTGTCACAACTGATGCTTCCGATTTTGCGATCGGAGCAGTACTGGAACAATTTAACGGTCACAGATGGCAACCATTAGCATTCTACTCTAAGAAGTTGTCATCTGCTGAACGGAATTATTCTGCATTTGATCGCGAACTACTAGCAATCTATGCAGCAATAAAACATTTCCGGTACTTTGTTGAGGGAAGAAATTTCGTGGTCTAGACGGACCACAAGCCATTAGTGCATGCCCTTCATACAAAGACCGAGAGATCTCCCCGCCAAACAAGACACCTGAGTCTAATTTCCCAGTTCACAACGGACATCAGACATGTGTCTGGGAAACAAAACGTTGTCGCGGATTACTTATCGCGCTCATTAGCGGCCGACAACGTCGACACAACCACCTTCGACTTACCAAATCTGGCAAAAGCACAGGAAGGTGACAAGGAGTTACAGCGACTCAAAGAGCATCCCAGCAGTAGCTCAAGGGTAAAACTTATACTCCCACCAATTCCTTTCACAACTCATGAAGTTTGGTGTGAGATTAGCACGGGTACATTACGCCCATATATACCCTCTTCATTAAGAAAGTTAGCATTCAATGCTGAACATAGCTTGTCGCATCCAGGCATACGTGCCACAAGGCAAGCTATTACAAAAAAATATTTTTGGCCAGCGATCAACAAAGACTGTAACAACTGGTCTAGATCGTGTATAGGTTGCCAAAAATCTAAAGTTTCGAGACATACCAAATCTCCACATGAAACTTTCAATACAACAAACAATAGATTTGAACATATCCATATGGATATAGTTGGACCATTGCCCCCATCTCGAGGATATTCATATATCCTAACAATCGTAGACCGATTTACGAGATGGCCGGAAGCATATCCAATTAGGGACATCTCAGCTTATACGGTGGCAAAACATTTTGTCACCGAATATGTCCCAAGATTTGGCGCACCGCTTGAACTTACAACAGATCAAGGGTCGCAATTTGAATCCAAATTATTCAATGAAGTCACAAGACTTCTAGGTACGCATAGAATACGTACAACCGCCTACCACCCACAAGCAAATGGGATGGTGGAGCGATTCCATAGGCAATTGAAAGCGGCCTTAATGGCAAGGGACAACACTACTCATTGGAGTGAGGATTTACCCTTTGTCTTATTAGGTATTCGCTCGGCAATTAAAACCGATTTACAATGCTCACCAGCTGAGCTTGTCTATGGACAGAATCTGAGGCTCCCCAATTCAATTTCCATCCCAACGGATGAGAACCCGATTGAGCACTCAGAATTTCTAACACGGCTTCGTACACATATGCAAGGCCTGTCGGCAACACAGCCCCGACAGTCCGCACAGAAGGATGTGTACGTGCCAAACGCCTTAGAAAACGCGGAGTACGTTTTCATACGTACCGACCGTGTTCGGCGGCCTTTCGAACCACCATACGAAGGGCCATTCAAGGTAATCAAAAGATTACGTAAACAGTTCGTCGTCAAACTAAACGGCACAAGCAAGTCGATAGCTATTGACCGACTGAAACCTGCTTTCGAGTGTGACCGAGACGGTGAAACACCATCGATTCGCTCGGTACACTTCAGGTAACGCTACGCTGGGAGGGGAGTATGTAGGGACATCGTCCTACTACTTCCGGTTACTTAGCCAAGTGGACTGGAGATAAAACCCAGTGGGCCAAGGCTAGGAAAAAAAATAAAAATAATTAGTTTTTTGACTGAATTGGCAAGTGTGATAAAAAGGAGTTTTAAAAAAATAGATATAGCTCGAGTTATAAGAAACGATACAAAAGCCTCAATAAATATCCAAATAAAGGAATAATATATAAAGTGTATAAGTATAAGAAATAGACATATAAAAAGTGTAAATGCTATAAAATAAAAGATTGTTAACAAAAATACAATATTTGGTAAATGCTCTAAATAAAAGATTGTTAAAAGTTACAAAGTCAAAAGCTAATAAGCTCATTCAATAGTTCTCGATACACTCCAGCGTTTTATTTTCTTTTCGCAAGCCAATCTCGCGCCCAACATTTCCTTTCCTTCTTTTTCTCTTCTTCGAGCAAAAATAAAACGGCAGCAGCTTGTTTTTGGCGAGAACTCATTTTATTATTTTTTTGTTTTCAATTAATTTCCTTTAAATTTTTTACACAATATGGGTACGCACGCATCTCTGAATAACTGAGAAATTAAACGACATGCAAAAGTTGATGGCCGACTCTACAGTAGAGAAAACGCATCCACAGTGTACAGTCTGTAGAGCACGTGGTAGAGCTCTACTCAAAATTTCTCTAGAGGAATTCTACGGGCGGTGGGGTGGTAGAGTGGTAGAGACGCGCTGTAGTGTACGTACACACACACACTCTACACTCTACCAAAAAAACTCGATAGAGGGCACTTGGCTTTAGAACTACTTTCGGAATCGATGGGTAATTAAATGCTTTCCCTACTGGGAAATAAACATACACACACACTTTTACATACAAATGAGAACTGAATAAAAGGCTTCTAAAATTACATCAACTTCTTAGACTGAGGGCCTCGTTCAGCTTTGTCGCCCCGGGCCTCAGACGGGCTTAGTCCGCCACTGGCCCTATGTCCCATTAGGGATTAAAGGAGCGTAACTAAGTAAGATGGGATGGGTGAGTCTGGAAAATTTTCTGAGGTACAAGTGAGGAAAAATCCCACACTTCCCTGCGACCCCTTGCTATAAAACATAGTCGACTAATGTTAATGTATTGAAAAAAATAATATGAAAAGTCAGTTAGTTAAAATTTTAACTTCCTAGCAAAAGATTCAATACATTTCCGGAGATATAATTTACGGCTATAGTTACCATGAATTGTTTTTTGTGCAACTCTTTATCTCGTAAGTCGGGATTCAGGCGGAAAAGCGAGCAAATAAAAAAATTCACGCCGGAAATACTGAATTCTTGTCAACTGTATCTAAAATCTCGAAAGTTTCATAAACACAAGTACAGTGATGTGAAATTACCGGGTACTCTCGATAATGACAGTATTGGCTACCATTCTTCATGCTATAAGGAATTTAATGTAAAAAAACAATATTTGGTGAAAGAGAGGTACGTCAGTCTTTTTGTAATGGCCTACGGAAATAGAAAACATACTAACAGATACGGTTTTGAGAGTGGGGCCACTCATATAATGTCAATGACTACATATAATGTCAATGTTATAAAAATTTTATGTTTTTTTGTCGGACTGTGGAGTAGCCGTGATTTACGTGTCCGACATTTGTATCATACAAAAGGCAGTAGTTTTCGGCACATAACACCGTTTTTGTCCGACGGTTATGTATAAATTTTTCCCTTCATGAAATAGACGACTTTGACTCGTCGGACGACGAAATTGGCAAACAAATTTTGTCGGACACATATACCATGTAATTCCACATATTTTTCTTAAGCGATCCTGAAAAAAACAGCTGGTTATTAATAAATTTTTGGATGCCCATAACTTAGCAGGTTTGGGGTAGACACCCTTAACGGTCCAACATTTTTGTCGGACGAGTTTTGTTTCGCGCGTATCAACACCATCTCATGTGGCAACGATTGGTAAAAAAACAGTATCTATAAATTTTTTGGGCACCATAAAAAGGTCGACTTTCGAGCAACCTGAAGGAAAAAAGCCGCGGTTTCATGAATTTTCGCAGAGGAAAAGTTGGTAGACTAGGTGTCCTTAATACATACAAAAAGTTTTAAGAGAGTAGGTATAAATTTTTTTTTTGCAGGCGGGCACTCTGACTATATGTAGTTGAACACACTGAAATTTTTTAGATGACCTATAAAAACTTGTAAGACACTTCTATTGTTTTTCTTTAATTTATTTTTAATGGTTTTATTTAGCTTCACCTCGTATATTTGTTTGTTTGTTTGTTTGTTTGGTTCATATCTTGCGACAGCTTTTTCGTCTACTTCTACTGAACCGATTCTTATGAAATTTTGCCCACACATTGAGCTCCCGTGACAATGCAATCTGACAATTTTGTACAAAAATCAAGATGGCGGTTCCAAGATGGCGGACGAATTTTGCAATTGTGTTCCGATTCCATTGAACATCGGTATCGGAGGTTTGTAGGGCCACAAATGACGATTCTGTGGTCAAAATTTAAAAATTCAAAATGGCGGCGCCAATATGGCGGATGAATTTTGCCAATGTGTTCTGAATCCATTGAAAATCGGTATCGGGGGGTTTGTAGGGCCTCAAATGACAATTCTGTGGTCAAAATTTGAAAATTCAAAATGGCGGATGAATTTTGCCAATGTGTTCTGAATCCATTGAAAATCGGTATCGGGGGGTTTTAGGGCCACAAATGACGATTCTGTGGTCAAAATTTGAAAATTCAAAATGGCGGCGCCAATATGGCGGATGAATTTTGCCAATGTGTTCTGAATCCATTGAAAATCGTTATCGGGGGGTTTTTAGGGCCACAAATGACGATTCTGTGATCAAAATTTGAAAATACCAAATGGCGGATGAATTTTGCAAATGCGTCCTGAATCCATTGAAAATCGGTATTGGGGAGTTTTTAAGGTTAGAAATGACGAATTTGTGGTCAAAATTTTAAAAAAATCAAAATGGGAAATAGTGAATCTGAAACAAAAGTGCCCGTATATAGAAAATCAAAGCCCAGGACCAGCTGGTAGATGGCACACGAAATATGGACAACGTTAATATAATCGATATCATACCAGCAGATATTAGCAAGACAGGAGGTTTACCACAAGAACTTGAATTATTCGTAGGAGCCAAAGTTATGTTACGTGCTAACGTTGACGTCTCGAAAGGGTTGGTGAACGGCGCTATCGACTACATCACAGAGATTGTATGGCCTCAGTTTCGTAGGACGCAATTGTATGAATCAGATATACCATCTGTTCAAATTGATTTTGAAAGAGGCGGTGTACACCTTATTCGTCCTAAAGCCATACAATTCCCAGCAAAGTTTAATTATGGAACGCCCGAGAGAAGGATGTTGCCAATAATTTTGTCATGGGCCTCCACTGTCCATAAAATGCAGGATATTACTGTTGACCATGCTGTAGTGTATTTGGGCTCCAAACTGTTTGAGGAAGGTCAAGCGCATGTAGCATTGAGTCGCGTAAGGGCTTTGGAAGGGCTATGTATTGAGGAGCTTGATTGTCAGAAATTAACAGGTAAGAAACCGTGCAATAAAGATGCAATGAAAGAGTTGGAAAGGATGAGGAGTTTGCATAATGATACGAGCCAAAATCAAACTAAAACTAGAAAATAAAAAAAATAGGTAAAAAAAACTTTTAAGTTAAATGGTTTTATTTGAAATCATAAGCTGTACCAAAAACTAGAAAATAATTAGAACACAAACATGGACCTTCTTGAGATTCCGACGTCTGGTAAGAAATCATGCAATAGTAGCCGTGCTGTTTTCTTATGTCGTATGCCAAGGTACCCTTTGTGTCGCTGCGTCAACGGATTAAGTAATATTCTGGGACTTTTAACAGACTAAAATAAAAACATAAACGGGCGCATAAAAACCTGTATAACCACTGTATAATTAAATAAGAACCACTTGTCTAGAAGAATGTGTTTCCAAGCCCACCAATATATTTCAAATGCGCCCCATGTTTTTATTTTAGTTTTAAACGCAAGTGCCCGTGCGGCTGTCGTCTGCGGTGGACTTGTGTTGACTGTTTAAGTGAAAAAAAACGAAAAAAATTGCTCGAAACTTTCGATGAACTTGTTTATATATGAAAATTGGCTATTGGTACACACGATAATCAAGGTAAGAACCATTTTTATAGTCGAGGATGCTATTTTTCTTCATGTTTTTAGAATATTTTGATATGATTTTTTATTTGTACCCCAGGCGGTACAGTGCGGCGTCTATCCCACAAAAAATGGAGAGATGCCCCACTTCATGTTGTATACGTTACTTATATACTTATATACTAATTTGTGATATATATGGCTACTTAAATAGTTCTATATGTATATGCAATAGTTATATATGTCGGTCAACAACACCTCTTGCAGGACTTCCGACATCACCTTTAATTCTCACTTCTGATCCCACAAAAACTTTGGAAAATGTAACCCTATACAAGAGACTCCTACGAAATTTTCAGAAAATACAAACCCCAACTCAGAAAGTATAAATCCATTAGAAGATACTCCAACTAAACTTAGGGAATACATAGTACCAATACCTTAACTACCGGCCTCAACTGTTAAAAGGAAACAAACAGCAGCGATTTAACGTCTCCCGAAAATATAGATTCCAAAAATTCATCTCTGATCAAAGGTACTAAAAAAATATTAAGACGGCCAGATCAGAGAAGAAAGTAGAGAAGAAAAAAGAAGGAAACAAAGAGAAGGCAGAAGATGTGCAAGAAGCGTAGAAAAAAAAATATGCACCTGATTCTATAGAAGATGACTCCAATAATTGTTTTGAGTGTTGGAAAAATTATTTCCACACAGAGAGCAAAAACGACTAGATTAAATGTCCAGAATGCCGCAAATGGCTGCATGAAACATGCACGCTTTATAAAAATATGTGCAATTGTATGTGGCCGGAAGCAAATAAGAGAAAAAAAATTAAATAAAAAGAAATAGGCCCATAAGGCATCTCTCCCATATGGTGCGGCAACTATCCCACAGATTGTGGGTTAGATGCATTTTTGACAGTGATTCAATTTTGGTTTTTTATTTTTATAATGATTCAAAATTAAATTTTTTTTGTGTATATTTTGAAGATTAATATCATTCCTTTTGATTAAAACTGTTTTTTTATTTATATGCACTATTAGGTTTTTTTTACAATAGAGTTTAACCAAAATGTGCGGCATCTCACCCACAATTACCCTACATCATCCATTAGAACAGGTGCTCCACCATCCTATTGAAAAAAAATAATATATAAAAATATTTTTTGAAAAAAATAATATTTATGAAAAAAAAGTTTGTACGAATTTTCAGTTAAAAACAATGTAATATTGAATTTGAACTTAACAAATAAATACGAAATATCCAAATAGGTTTAATTTTAAAATGTAAACCTATTTAAGTTCCGCATATGCTCCTATAGTATAAATAGTTATATGAAGGTAAAAGTACTTAATTTGAAATCATAAATTAATAAACCACAGCAAAGAGTAGAAGGTCATGGGCAAAATTACTTTACGAATTTGTTAATCCACTTTTCATTTGACAATTAACATTGACACAGATGTTGGGCTCATTATGACAAAAGTTGTAATATAAAAAAAATATGTGCCCGTCACGGGACGCCCGGCAGAGGTGAAACAATTCTTATTATAATAATATAGGTATATCAATAATTATACCTATCGGGCGGAAAATTCTGGTATAATCAATAAAAACCGAGGTGCTAGACGAAATGCAAATTCTTTGTTAACTTCCCAGTATATATGTAAGGAAGCTATTGTAATCGGTCCGAAAATCGAAATCATAATTCCTGATCATCAAAAATATTTAAATAATAATTTTTAACTCTCCCAGAAATATGGAATAGTCACATTACATTAAATTCTGACAAAACAGGAAACGCTTATAAAAAAAGCTTTTCCCGTTTTACGATATTCCACATTTCTGAAAAACATGAAATGCTTAGGCTAGCATTTAAGAAAATCCAATTTTACTGGAAAATGGAAATTAGTTAGGCAGTCTTAAGATTCAACTAAACTTGTAAAGACCCTCTGAAGAGTGGTCATATACCTAAATTTTTATAATAAAGAAATACTCTAAAGAGTATTATAAAAACTAAAGTTTTTGCGTTTTTATTTAATTACCTGAAGATAATTAATAAACGCGAAAACATTCTGGCGCAGTCGAAACGTGACGAACCAAAACTTATCTCAAGATAAGTTCGCGAGTTTTATTTTATATAAATAATTTTTTTTAACCGTCCGCTTAACCCCAACCTCCACCCAATGTGAGAGTGATTAGTATTTTTGAAAATAAAACTATTTTTTTTATCTTAGTCGGTGGGTGAATAATAACAATTCAGTGAAAAAATAATCTACCAAGAGGCGGAATAACAAGCCCAAATCCGTCTTAAAACACCTCTGAGGCTAGAGTGGAATCTTGGTAGTTATTTTTATAAAAGGAAAAGTGAAAAGAAATCGATGTGACTCTGTATAGACAGAAAACATAAATTTAATAAAAAAAATTGTTTTAATAAGCAAAAGTTAAAGGAGAAAGAGTGTGTTCAAAAGCAAACTTGAAATTTATGAACAAGCCAAGTAGGCAAAAAGAATTTAATCTAAACCGATTTAATCCAACTGCAGGAGAAGAAATGGCAAACCAACACAAGTTAAACATCTTGATGCAAACCATGCAACAACAACAAACGGAAATACAGCTATTCAGAGATATATACAGCTATTGAGAGATATATTAAATCATCAACAACGGCAACCACAACAAGATAATGCATTCAAACTTACACCTGAACAGATTTTGACCCACTTCCGGCGCTTGAAATCATTTGATGGGAAGGAAGACTATGGATTAATCGAATTTATCACGTCTGTAGAAGATGCTGTAAGCCTGTGTCGTGATCCTGATCTGAAACAATATGCCATTCGTATTGTTATGAATGAAAAAATATTAGGCGAACCTAAGAGATGTATCCAGCGTCTAGGAGAAGATGCGACGTGGGAAGAAGTAACATCGGAGCTGAAGCTGCATTTTCGTCCCAGGAAGGATTATGCTGAACTTATAAATGAATGTAGAAGTATTAAGGTAGGAACTTTAAGAGAGCTTTTTACTGTAGTTAAGAAAACTAATTATGAATTAAATGAATTATATAATTTTGAAAATGAAGAAGACAGGCCAACACAATATACGCCTAATAATAATGATAAGCTTCTTGTAGGAATTGTTTTAGAAAAACTAGACGGTTTGGTTAGAAGTAACGTAACAAAGAATCTCTCTTTAATCGAGATATATAATAGATTTTCCGAGTTAAGATTACTTGATGATGAACGAGTGATAAACTTCAATCATAGAAAGCCTAAACATAATTTAAGAAATAATGGTCGAGAGCAAAGCTCGAAACCAAGAATCCTCACAGGTAGGACCTACCACAACAATAATGGTACTAATAATAATAGTAGTAGGAGTTTCACTAATAGAAATTACGATAGCAGTATGCGAAATAGCCATAATCCTGATTTTCAACGAAATAATTACCAACCTCGTAGGAATATAGAATATAACTCTAGTAGATTTAATAATAGATCTGGGAATTATAGAAATAATAATTATAATACTGTCTCAAACAATGATATAGAACCTATGGAGATAAATGCGATTAAAGCCCAAAATTTTCCGATGAAGCCTCAAAATCCACCCTGTCCATAATAAGACTTACAATAGGAAATCAAAATTTTAAGTGTTTAATTGATACCGGATCAGAAGCTTGTATAATTAAACCAAACTTCTTTAAAAAGTTTCCCGAAATAAAATTACTGAATCCTCTTTTCTATTCCACTCTCAACGGTACGAACAAAATCGAAAATCAAATACTTCACCATTTCCAAAAGAATTTATTAACAAAGGCTTAATATCGTGCAAAGTAAATCCAATGAAAAAAAGAAAATATGATGCTATCTTAGGCCAATATTTGCTTACAAGAATGAAAGCCATTATAAACCCCGATGAAGGATATTTACAAGTTTATAAAAATATTATATTTTTTGATAATAATTTCCCTTACGATATAAACAATATGAGGATTTTAGAAACCAATGAAGAAAATATTATAGATAAATTACACCTAGATAATTTGAACAAAGAAGAATTTAATCGCATTTCAAATTTATTAGAAGAATATAAAGACCTCTTTTACAAAGATGGTGAAAAGATATCATGCACCCACGAGATACAACATGAAATCTCTACAACCATAGACAACCTGATATATTCCAAAATTTATCGATACCCTCAAATCCATGAGAAGGAAATCGAAAACAAATTACAGATATGCTTTCTCAGAACATTATTAGGGAAAGTAATTCACCTTTTATTTCCCCACTTTGGATTGTCCCAAAGAAAATTGACAAATCGGGGGAACAAAAATGGAGGATAGTCATCGACTATCAAAAACTTAATGAAGTGACTGTTGGTGACAAATTTCCAATTCTCAATATTGAAACGATATTGGACAAATTAGGAAAAGCACAATATTTTTCTACATTGGATCGAAGGGGTTCCACCACATTCTAGTTAAAGAAGCAGATAGAAAGAAGACAGCTTTTTCTACTCCAAATGGACATTATGAGTTCATCAGAATGCCCTTTGGATTTAAAAATGCTCCATCGGCTTTCCAGAGAATGATGAATTCTGTTCTCAGGGATTACATAAATAAAATTTGTGTAGTCTACCTTGACGATATATTGATATTCAGTACTTCACTCGAAGAACATTTGCTAAGCATTAGAAAGATATTTAATAGACTGAGAGAAGTGAAACTTAAAGTACAAATAGATAAATGCAGTTTCCTTTCTAAAGAAACTGAGTACTTAGGACATATTTTAACTTCCAATGGTGTCCGACCCAACCCTGAAAAAATTAAAGCCATACAAAACCTTCCCCTTCCGACAACGCAAAAACAGATCAAATCTTTCTTAGGTGTTACAGGATTTTATCGCAAATTTATAAAAAATTAATTTAACTACAGACGCTAGTAATTATGCCATTGGAGCTGTTCTTACACAGGATGGCCACCCCATATCGTATACTTCACGAACGCTAAGTAGTCATGAGATTAGTTATTCAACTATAGAGAAAGAACTATTAGCGGTAGTTTGGGGCGATAAGTATTTTCGGCCTTGCGTTTTTGGCAGGCAATTCGAATTACAAACAGATCACCAACCAATAAAGTGGTTGTATACAAAATACTCGGGCAATGATATCAATCCTCGATTACAGAGATGGTTGATTCAACTAGGAGAATACGATATTAAGATTGACTATATAAAAGGCAGAGAAAACAAAATTGCTGATTTCTTAAGTAGAATCAACAGTGATAAAAATGAAATAAACAAAAAAAATACAGATATGAGCCGAATTTCACACAATTTTATAGAAAATGAAGATGCAGATAATGCATTAGTAAACATATTTTCAGAAAGTGTTGACAATTTGAACACTGCCTCAAACTCTGAAACTAATAATGACTTATCTAACGAATGTGTAGATAGAAACACTAAAAATATAAATAATATTGAAGAAGAGAATGATACGGAAGAGTCAATCAATGTTCAAACCGCTCATTCGCAAGAAGAAAATTTGGAGGATCATATCCCTATCCTCGATACTGTAGTTAACAGGTTTAAACTACAAATTATATTCGTAGAACTAAAAGAAAAGGAATTCGAAAATGTATTCAATAATAAAAGAATCTTTATTGACAAAAACGACATAAACAATAACAATATCGAAAACATTTTAAAAGAAAATGTAATAAAAGGCACAATAGGAATTTATACTGATTTAAGTGATCATGACTTCAATCAGTTACAACAAAAAATCATTTTATTATTCCCCAATCGTAATGTGTTTAAATTTCTTAAATGTAGTCACTTTGCAAAAGATATAGAGGATGAAGAACGTCTGAAAGTTCAGATATCACTCTATCACAAAAACGATGTTGGCCACTCAGGAATAATTGCCACTTACGAAGGAATAAAAAAGAAAATATATCATCCTGAATTAAAAGTTAAAATTTGGGAATTAATAAAAATTGCAATATTTGCTCCTCTGCAAAATATGACAGACATCCTATAAAAAGCAAATTTCACATTACTGAAACTCCCTCAACGATCAACGAAATCGTCCATGTTGACGTTTACATGAATAGCAAACACTCATTCATTAATTTTATTGACAAATTTTCAAAATTCGGCATGAGTTTTCATTTAGAGGACCGAAATAGCCTCACTATCGTTGAAAAACTACAACAGTTTATCTCAATAAGAGACAAAGTTAAAAGATTTGTTTTCGATAATGAATTCAGTTCAAAAAATGTCGAAGACTGTAAAAACGAACATATAGATTTTCATGTCACCAAACCCAATAATCACACAGGAAACGCCGACATAGAGAGGCTTAATAATACATTAACAGAAAAATTTAGAATTTTGAATTTAGAAGAAAAACAACCCATTAAATTACAAATGCTTAAGGCTATAACAATATATAATAATTCGTACCATTCAACAATTAAATGTACTCCTGCAGAAGTACATGAACATAAAGTTGATCATAGCATTATAAAAAGAAGAATAGAAGAAAAGAAAAACAAAATAATAGCACAGAGAAATGAAAATCGAGAAAGTTACCTAGAGACAAGAACAACAGGATTTATAAAAAATTACAAATCACTCCGTCATAAAGAACAACCAAAATACAGAAAATTTAAATTAAGAAACATTCATAACAGCAATATTAAACGTCCGTTTAAATTTTCAGATCAAAACAATTCTAATATGGATGCTGATCTTGACAATGCTCCTCCCAGCCCGAGCAATGCTAATCATCGAACAAATTAAATCAGAAACCGGATTCACAATAATAAAGGTAGACGAGGTAGAGATTGTAACCAAATTCGATACTGTTTTACATATAATTCACCCAGAAGAAATTGTAAATATAATGATTAATTTGGAAAATAATATACAAAGATTAAACGTAACACATAAAATATCCTTATTAGAACAAGTAAAAGCTCTCAAAAGTAAAGCTGTAACATTATTTCCAAAAAGATCAAAAAGAGGATTAATGAATATAGTAGGAACAGGTTTAAAATGGATGTTTGGAACTCTCGACGAAAATGATAAAATAGAAATAGAAGAAAACTTAGAAGTAGCTAATGAGAATAATAAAAATGTATAGACGTAACTAATCAGCAAATTAAAATTAATGATAGCTTTAATAAATCATTTACCTTATTAAAAAACATTATAGAAAGTGATAGACAAAATATATTCAATGCATTAGAAGAGATAAAAACAGTAGAGAGAGAAATATTAGATAGAGAAACAGTCCTAGAATATCAAATTAGGTTATATATGTTAAAAGATCAATTAGAAAAAATTCACGACAATATAATCTCTGCTAAAATATGATTAGTTCATCCAAGTATTCTTAAATAAATAAAGCTGTACGGAATATATTTAAGTAAGCTAAGTAATATGAAAGTTGGTGTTACAAAATTTCTCGATAATTCTATAGTTTTTGCAATTAAAATCCCTACAAGTTCGGTAAAAGATGTAAGCAAATAGAAGAAAATATGGAATATATAGTAATAATAAATAATAAAACTTTCACTTTTGAAAATAATTTAAGTCTACAGGAATTAAAGCCAAGCAAGAATTGCGTTATTAGAAAAAAATGTAATATAATTAATAATAAAATGGAAGAAATCATTGAATTGAGAAATGATCTCATAATAATAAATAATATTAACCAACAATATTTAAAAAGTACTTGTGACGAGAGGAAATTATCTTTAACTGGAAATTTTGTCATAAATTTCACAAATTGTACAATAAAGTTAGGAAACAGAGAATTTAGCAACAAAGTAATCAAGTTCACAGAGAGATTTACCATACCACAATATGAAAATATAACGTTAAACGACAAATCCATTGATTTTAAAGAAATTGCATTATACCAAGAGAATAACATAAAAGAAATAAAATAATTAAAAATGCATAAAATTGTGAATTATAGTTTAGGCTCTACTAATATCATACTTCTGGTAATAATTCTAGTTATTGTATTTTATAAAAAATTAAAGGTAAAGATAATCCAGGAGAATTATCAGACAAGGGATGGAGGAGTTACATCCATTGAACGGATATCAAATGATATCCATCATAATATTACTATCAGGCCGGAAATCACGGAATTCCTAAAAAATATGGAAACCGCGAAAAACCAAACCGTGGAAACGGCCTGATCATCAAAAATATTTAAATAATAATTTTTAACTCTTTCCCAGAAATATGGAATAGTCAAATTACATTAAATTCGGACAAAACAGGAAACGCTTATAAAAAAGCTTTTCCCGTTTTACGATATTCCACATTTCTGAAAAACATGAAATGCTTAGGCTAGCATTTAAGAAAATCCAATTTTACTGGAAAATGGAAATTAGTTAGGCAGTCTTAAGATTCAACTAAACTTGTAAAGACCCTCTGAAGAGTGGTCATATACCTAAATTTTTATAATAAAGAAATACTCTAAAGAGTATTATAAAAACTAAAGTTTTTGCGTTTTTATTTAATTACCTGAAGATAATTAATAAACGCGAAAACATTCTGGCGCAGTCGAAACGTGACGAACCAAAAATTATCTCAAGATAAGTTCGCGAGTTTTATTTTATATAAATAATTTTTTTTAACCGTCCGCTTAACCCCAACCTCCACCCAATGTGAGAGTGATTAGTATTTTTGAAAATAAAACTATTTTTTTTATCTTAGTCGGTGGGTGAATAATAACAATTCAGTGAAAAAATAATCTACCAAGAGGCGGAATAACAAGAAAGCCCAAATCCGTCCTAAAACACCTCTGAGGCTAGAGTGGAATCTTGGTAGTTATTTGTATAAAAGGAAAAGTGAAAAGAACTCGATGTGACTCTGTATAGACAGAAAACATAAATTTAATAAAAAAATTGTTTTAATAAGCAAAAGGAAAAGGAGAAAGAGTGTGTTCAAAAGCAAACTTGAAATTTATGAACAAGCCAAGTAGGCAAAAAGAATTTGATCTAAACCGATTTAATCCAACTGCAGGAGAAGAAATGGCAAACCAACACGAGTTAAACATCTTGATGCAAACCATACAACAACAACAAGCGGAAATACAGCAATTGAGAGATATATACAGCTATTGAGAGATATATTAAATCATCAACAACGGCAACCACAACAAGATAATGCATTCAAACTTACACCTGAATAGATTTTGACCCACTTCCGGCGCTTGAAATCATTTGATGGGAAGGAAGACTATGGATTAATCGAATTTATCAAGTCTGTAGAAGATGCTGTAAGCCTGTGTCGTGATCCTGATCTGAAACAATATGCCATTCGTATTGTTATGAATGAAAAAAATATTAGGCGAACCTAAGAGATGTATCCAGCGTCTAGGAGAAGATGCGACGTGGGAAGAAGTAACATCGGAGCTGAAGCTGCATTTTCGTCCCAGGAAGGATTATGCTGAACTTATAAATGAATGTAGAAGTATTAAGGTAGGAACTTTAAGAGAGCTTTTTACTGTAGTTAAGAAAACTAATTATGAATTAAATGAATTATATAATTTTGAAAATGAAGAAGATAGGCCAACACTATATACGCTAATAATAATGATAAGCTTCTTGTAGGAATTGTTTTAGAAAAATTAGACGGTTTGGTTAGAAGTAACGTAACAAAGAATCTCTCTTTAATCGAGATATATAATAGATTTTCCGAGTTAAGATTACTTGATGATGAACGAGTGATAAACTTCAATCATAGAAAGCCCAAACATAATTTAAGAAATAATGGTCGAGAGCAAAGCTCGAAACCAAGAATCCTCACAGGTAGGAACTACCACAACAATAATGGTACTAATAATAATAGTAGTAGGAGTTTCACTAATAGAAATTACGATAGCAGTATGCGAAATAGCCATAATCCTGATTTTCAACGAAATAATTACCAACCTCGTAGGAATATAGAATATAACTCTAGTAGATTTAATAATAGATCTGGGAATTATAGAAATAATAATTATAATACTGTCTCAAACAATGACGATATAGAACCTATGGAGATAAATACGATTAAAACCCAAAATTTTCCGATGAAGCCTCAAAATCCACCCTGTCCATAATAAGACTTACAATAGGAAATCAAAATTTTAAGTGTTTAATTGATACCGGATCAGAAGCTTGTATAATAAACCAAACTTCTTTAAAAAGTTTCTCGAAATAAAATTACTGAATCCTCTTTTCTATTCCACTCTCAACGGTACGAACAAAATCGAAAATCAAATACTTACACCATTTCCAAAAGAATTTATTAACAAAGGCTTAATATCGTGCAAAGTAAATCCAATGAAAAAAAGAAAATATGATGCTATCTTAGGCCAATATTTGCTTACAAGAATGAAAGCCATTATAAACCCCGATGAAGGATATTTACAAGTTTATAAAAATATTATATTTTTTGATAATAATTTCCCTTACGATATAAACAATATGAGGATTTTAGAAACCAATGAAGAAAATATTATAGATAAATTACACCTAGATAATTTGAACAAAGTAGAATTTAATCGCATTTCAAATTTATTAGAAGAATATAAAGACCTCTTTTACAAAGATGGTGAAAAGATATCATGCACCCACGAGATACAACATGAAATCACTACAACCATAGACAACCTGATATATTCCAAAGTTTATCGATACCCTCAAATCCATGAGAAGGAAATCGAAATAAATTACAGATATGCTTTCTCAGAACATTATTAGGGAAAGTA
Organism: Thereva nobilitata; assembly: GCA_963855945.1. Lineage (NCBI taxonomy): Eukaryota > Metazoa > Arthropoda > Insecta > Diptera > Therevidae > Thereva > Thereva nobilitata. The sequence continues at coordinate 80,178,372 of OY979695.1, forward strand.
ATTCACCTTTTAATTCCCCACTTTGGATTGTCCCAAAGAAAATTGACTAATCGGGGGAACAAAAATGGAGGATAGTCATCGACTATCGAAAACTTAATGAAGTGACTGTTGGTGACAAATTTCCAATTCTCAATATTGAAACGATATTGGACAAATTAGGAAAAGCACAATATTTTTCTACATTGGATCGAAGGGGTTTCACCACATTCTAGTTAAAGAAGCAGATAGAAAGAAGACAGCTTTTTCTACTCCAAATGGACATTATGAGTTCATCAGAATGCCCTTTGGATTTAAAAATGCTCCATCGGCTTTCCAGAGAATGATGAATTCTGTTCTCAGGGATTACATAAATAAAATTTGTGTAGTCTACCTTGACGATATATTGATATTCAGTACTTCACTCGAAGAACATTTGCTAAGCATTAGAAAGATATTTAATAGACTGAGAGAAGTGAAACTTAAAGTACAAATAGATAAATGCAGTTTCCTTTCTAAAGAAACTGAGTACTTAGGACATATTTTAACTTCCAATGGTGTCCGACCCAACCCTGAAAAAATTAAAGCCATACAAAACCTTCCCCTTCTGACAACGCAAAAACAGATCAAATCTTTCTTAGGTGTTACAGGATTTTATCGCAAATTTATAAAAAATTAATTTAACTACAGACGCTAGTAATTATGCCATCAGAGCTGTTCTTACACAGGATGGCCACCCCATATCGTATACTTCACGAACGCTAAATAGTCATGAGATTAGTTATTCAACTATAGAGAAAGAACTATTAGCGGTAGTTTGGGGCGATAAGTATTTTCGGCCTTGCGTTTTTGGCAGGCAATTCGAATTACAAACAGATCACCAACCAATAAAGTGGTTGTATACAAAATACTCGGGCAAAGATATCAATCCTCGATTACAGAGATGGTTGATTCAACTAGGAGAATACGACATTAAGATTGACTATATAAAAGGCAGAGAAAACAAAATTGCTGATTTCTTAAGTAGAATCAACAGTGATAAAAATGAAATAAACAAAAAAAATACAGATATGAGCCGAAGTTCATACAATTTTATAGAAAATGAAGATGCAGATAATGCATTAGTAAACATATTTTCAGAAAGTGTTGACAATTTGAACACTACCTCAAACTCTGAAACTAATAATGACTTATCTAACGAATGTGTAGATAGAAACACTAAAAATATAAATAATATTGAAGAAGAGAATGATACGGAAGAGTCAATCAATGTTCAAACCGCTCATTCGCAAGAAGAAAATTTGGAGGATCATATCCCTATCCTCGATACTGTAGTTAACAGGTTTAAACTACAAATTATATTCGTAGAACTAAAAGAAAAGGAATTCGAAAATGTATTCAATAATAAAAGAATCTTTATTGACAAAAACGACATAAACAATAACAATATCGAAAACATTTTAAAAGAAAATGTAATAAAAGGCACAATAGGAATTTATACTGATTTAAGTGATCATGACTTCAATCAGTTACAACAAAAAATCATTTTATTATTCCCCAATCGTAATGTGTTTAAATTTCTTAAATGTAGTCACTTTGCAAAAGATATAGAGGATGAAGAACGTCTGAAAGTTCAGATATCACTCTATCACAAAAACGATGTTGGCCACTCAGGAATAATTGCCACTTACGAAGGAATAAAAAAGAAAATATATCATCCTGAATTAAAAGTTAAAATTTGGGAATTAATAAAAATTGCAATATTTGCTCCTCTGCAAAATATGACAGACATCCTATAAAAAGCAAATTTCACATTACTGAAACTCCCTCAACGATCAACGAAATCGTCCATGTTGACGTTTACATGAATAGCAAACACTCATTCATTAATTTTATTGACAAATTTTCAAAATTCGGCATGAGTTTTCATTTAGAGGACCGAAATAGCCTCACTATCGTTGAAAAACTACAACAGTTTATCTCAATAAGAGACAAAGTTAAAAGATTTGTTTTCGATAATGAATTCAGTTCAAAAAATGTCGAAGACTGTAAAAACGAACATATAGATTTTCATGTCACCAAACCCAATAATCACACAGGAAACGCCGACATAGAGAGGCTTAATAATACATTAACAGAAAAATTTAGAATTTTGAATTTAGAAGAAAAACAACCAATTAAATTACAAATGCTTAAGGCTATAACAATATATAATAATTCGTACCATTCAACAATTAAATGTACTCCTGCAGAAGTACATGAACATAAAGTTGATCATAGCATTATAAAAAGAAGAATAGAAGAAAAGAAAAACAAAATAATAGCACAGAGAAATGAAAATCGAGAAAGTTACCTAGAGACAAGAACAACAGGATTTATAAAAAATTACAAATCACTCCGTCATAAAGAACAACCAAAATACAGAAAATTTAAATTAAGAAACATTCATAACAGCAATATTAAACGTCCGTTTAAATTTTCAGATCAAAACAATTCTAATATGGATGCTGATCTTGACAATGCTCCTCCCAGCCCGAGCAATGCTAATCATCGAACAAATTCAATCAGAAACCGGATTCACAATAATAAAGGTAGACGAGGTAGAGATTGTAACCAAATTCGATACTGTTTTACATATAATTCACCCAGAAGAAATTGTAAATATAATGATTAATTTGGAAAATAATATACAAAGATTAAACGTAACACATAAAATATCCTTATTAGAACAAGTAAAATCTCTCAAAAGTAAAGCTGTAACATTATTTCCAAAAAGATCAAAAAGAGGATTAATGAATATAGTAGGAACAGGTTTAAAATGGATGTTTGGAACTCTCGACGAAAATGATAAAATAGAAATAGAAGAAAACTTAGAAGTAGCTAATGAGAATAATAAAAAATGTATAGACGTAACTAATCAGCAAATTAAAATTAATGATAGCTTTAATAAATCATTTACCTTATTAAAAAACATTATAGAAAGTGATAGACAAAATATATTCAATGCATTAGAAGAGATAAAAACAGTAGAGAGAGAAATATTAGATAGAGAAACAGTCCTAGAATATCAAATTAGGTTATATATGTTAAAAGATCAATTAGAAAAAATTCACGACAATATAATCTCTGCTAAAATATGATTAGTTCATCCAAGTATTCTTAAATAAATAAAGCTGTACGGAATAGATTTAAGTAAGCTAAGTAATATGAAAGTTGGTGTTACAAAATTTCTCGATAATTCTATAGTTTTTGCAATTAAAATCCCTACAAGTTCGGTAAAAGATGTAAGCAAATAGAAGAAAATATGGAATATATAGTAATAATAAATAATAAAACTTTCACTTTTGAAAATAATTTAAGTCTACAGGAATTAAAGCCAAGCAAGAATTGCGTTATTAGAAAAAAATGTAATATAATTAATAATAAAATGGAAGAAATCATTGAATTGAGAAATGATCTCATAATAATAAATAATATTAACCAACAATATTTAAAAAGTACTTGTGACGAGAGGAAATTATCTTTAACTGGAAATTTTGTCATAAATTTCACAAATTGTACAATAAAGTAAGGAAACAGAGAATTTAGCAACAAAGTAATCAAGTTCACAGAGAGATTTACCATACCACAATATGAAAATATAACGTTAAACGACAAATCCATTGATTTTAAAGAAATTGCATTATACCAAGAGAATAACATAAAAGAAATAAAATAATTAAAAATGCATAAAATTGTGAATTATAGTTTAGGCTCTACTAATATCATACTTCTGGTAATAATTCTAGTTATTGTATTTTATAAAAAATTAAAGGTAAAGATAATCCAGGAGAATTATCAGACAAGGGATGGAGGAGTTACATCCATTGAACGGATATCAAATGATATCCATCATAATATTACTATCAGGCCGGAAATCACGGAATTCCTAAAAAATATGGAAACCGCGAAAAACCAAACCGTGGAAACGGCCTGATCATCAAAAATATTTAAATAATAATTTTTAACTCTTTCCCAGAAATATGGAATAGTCAAATTACATTAAATTCGGACAAAACAGGAAACGCTTATAAAAAAGCTTTTCCCGTTTTACGATATTCCACATTTCTGAAAAACATGAAATGCTTAGGCTAGCATTTAAGAAAATCCAATTTTACTGGAAAATGGAAATTAGTTAGGCAGTCTTAAGATTCAACTAAACTTGTAAAGACCCTCTGAAGAGTGGTCATATACCTAAATTTTTATAATAAAGAAATACTCTAAAGAGTATTATAAAAACTAAAGTTTTTGCGTTTTTATTTAATTACCTGAAGATAATTAATAAACGCGAAAACATTCTGGCGCAGTCGAAACGTGACGAACCAAAAATTATCTCAAGATAAGTTCGCGAGTTTTATTTTATATAAATAATTTTTTTTAACCGTCCGCTTAACCCCAACCTCCACCCAATGTGAGAGTGATTAGTATTTTTGAAAATAAAACTATTTTTTTTTATCTTAGTCGGTGGGTGAATAATAACAATTCAGTGAAAAAATAATCTACCAAGAGGCGGAATAACAAGAAAGCCCAAATCCGTCCTAAAACACCTCTGAGGCTAGAGTGGAATCTTGGTAGTTATTTGTATAAAAGGAAAAGTGAAAAGAACTCGATGTGACTCTGTATAGACAGAAAACATAAATTTAATAAAAAAATTGTTTTAATAAGCAAAAGGAAAAGGAGAAAGAGTGTGTTCAAAAGCAAACTTGAAATTTATGAACAAGCCAAGTAGGCAAAAAGAATTTGATCTAAACCGATTTAATCCAACTGCAGGAGAAGAAATGGCAAACCAACACGAGTTAAACATCTTGATGCAAACCATACAACAACAACAAGCGGAAATACAGCAATTGAGAGATATATACAGCTATTGAGAGATATATTAAATCATCAACAACGGCAACCACAACAAGATAATGCATTCAAACTTACACCTGAATAGATTTTGACCCACTTCCGGCGCTTGAAATCATTTGATGGGAAGGAAGACTATGGATTAATCGAATTTATCAAGTCTGTAGAAGATGCTGTAAGCCTGTGTCGTGATCCTGATCTGAAACAATATGCCATTCGTATTGTTATGAATGAAAAAAATATTAGGCGAACCTAAGAGATGTATCCAGCGTCTAGGAGAAGATGCGACGTGGGAAGAAGTAACATCGGAGCTGAAGCTGCATTTTCGTCCCAGGAAGGATTATGCTGAACTTATAAATGAATGTAGAAGTATTAAGGTAGGAACTTTAAGAGAGCTTTTTACTGTAGTTAAGAAAACTAATTATGAATTAAATGAATTATATAATTTTGAAAATGAAGAAGATAGGCCAACACTATATACGCTAATAATAATGATAAGCTTCTTGTAGGAATTGTTTTAGAAAAATTAGACGGTTTGGTTAGAAGTAACGTAACAAAGAATCTCTCTTTAATCGAGATATATAATAGATTTTCCGAGTTAAGATTACTTGATGATGAACGAGTGATAAACTTCAATCATAGAAAGCCCAAACATAATTTAAGAAATAATGGTCGAGAGCAAAGCTCGAAACCAAGAATCCTCACAGGTAGGAACTACCACAACAATAATGGTACTAATAATAATAGTAGTAGGAGTTTCACTAATAGAAATTACGATAGCAGTATGCGAAATAGCCATAATCCTGATTTTCAACGAAATAATTACCAACCTCGTAGGAATATAGAATATAACTCTAGTAGATTTAATAATAGATCTGGGAATTATAGAAATAATAATTATAATACTGTCTCAAACAATGACGATATAGAACCTATGGAGATAAATACGATTAAAACCCAAAATTTTCCGATGAAGCCTCAAAATCCACCCTGTCCATAATAAGACTTACAATAGGAAATCAAAATTTTAAGTGTTTAATTGATACCGGATCAGAAGCTTGTATAATTAAACCAAACTTCTTTAAAAAGTTTCTCGAAATAAAATTACTGAATCCTCTTTTCTATTCCACTCTCAACGGTACGAACAAAATCGAAAATCAAATACTTACACCATTTCCAAAAGAATTTATTAACAAAGGCTTAATATCGTGCAAAGTAAATCCAATGAAAAAAAGAAAATATGATGCTATCTTAGGCCAATATTTGCTTACAAGAATGAAAGCCATTATAAACCCCGATGAAGGATATTTACAAGTTTATAAAAATATTATATTTTTTGATAATAATTTCCCTTACGATATAAACAATATGAGGATTTTAGAAACCAATGAAGAAAATGTTATAGATAAATTACACCTAGATAATTTGAACAAAGTAGAATTTAATCGCATTTCAAATTTATTAGAAGAATATAAAGACCTCTTTTACAAAGATGGTGAAAAGATATCATGCACCCACGAGATACAACATGAAATCACTACAACCATAGACAACCTGATATATTCCAAAGTTTATCGATACCCTCAAATCCATGAGAAGGAAATCGAAATAAATTACAGATATGCTTTCTCAGAACATTATTAGGGAAAGTAATTCACCTTTTAATTCCCCACTTTGGATTGTCCCAAAGAAAATTGACTAATCGGGGGAACAAAAATGGAGGATAGTCATCGACTATCGAAAACTTAATGAAGTGACTGTTGGTGACAAATTTCCAATTCTCAATATTATTATTATTATTATTTATTTATTCATGAAAAAGTACTCAAGATTAACATCTTATTTGGTACTATAACAATAAAGGCAATTTACAAAGGAAAATACATATTATTAAAATGATTAAAATTAAATTAAAAGAAAACAAAAAAAAAAATAAAGAAAAGGAAATAAAATGAAAATAGAATGTAAATAAAATACAAGAATTATCATTGCCTATAAGCCGATTTATTATTAAATTATTGCCTATAAGCCGATTCTTAAGCCGAGAAGATGAATGCTAAAGAGGATGCACGATAAACCATGATACGCAGCAAGCAAGCGACCAATACGATTTTATGCGTTCTGAGTTTCAAGGTATGCGATCACTCCCCTCCTGAAGGCGGCGAGCGAGCTGGTACATTGCAGTTGGAAAGGGAGGCTATTCCACAATCTAACAGTATGTACAAAGAAGGAACGACCACCTAACAGGGAACAGTGTCTGGGAATATAAAATTGCATAGAACGACGTGTACGAAGACGAACAAGACTATCAGCAAGGTATGAGGGAACAGAGGAATTTATGATTTTATGCAATAAACATAGGCCATGCACGTCGCGATATGTAAGGAGGTTGCAAGGTAACAAGGATGAACGAAAGACAGAAACATGTGCAGATCGATTAAGGTCAAAAATGAACCTTAAACAATCATTGAAGGCAACATTCAATCTATGTTTACATGTGGAGTCAAGGCATATATAAACAGAGCATCCATATAGAAAATGAGGAAGTATAAGCGATTTTACTAGCGCAAGACGAGTATCACGGGGTAATAGGCTACCATAGAGACGCAGGCGACGCAAACAAGTATAGATTTTTTTCAGAGTGAACGACACATGATCACAACAGGACAAGTTAGAGTTGACCAGTACTCCAAGGTTCTTAGAAGACGAGACCATCTTCAGGGGAATATTGTTTAGCTTTAGAGGAGGGATGTTGGATGTATCAAGAAGACGCCTGCTAAGGATTAGTGCAGATGATTTACTAGGATTTAGCTTCAAGAAGTTATTATCACACCATAGAGACAATGATATCAAATCCTTGTTTAAGGCTTCAGTAAGGCGAGGGATATCGTTAGGAGTACAGTAATTATATAATTGGAGGTCGTCCGCATAGCTATGGTGACGAGCAAATGATAAACAGTTAGGTAAATCATTAACGTATAGACAGAACAACAGGGGCCCAAGAACAGAGCCTTGGGGAACACCCGACGGTACAGAGATAAAGGAGGAAAAATCGTTGTTATATTTCACACATTGATATCTATTAATTAGGAAAGAGGCTAGGAAATGAGTCGCAGAGGACGACAGGCCGAAATTGGAGGATAATTTATTGAGGAGAACGCTATGGCAAACCGTGTTGAAAGCACGTGAGAGATCAAGAAGGATCAGTATACCCAACTCATTCCTATCACATGCCATTCGTAAATCCGTCAAGACCTTTAACAGCGCAGTTTCACAACTATGGGACTTTCTGAACCCGGATTGCAACGGATTCAATAGATTTTCACGGCTAAGATAGGATTGCAATTGTACAGATAAGATTTTCTCAAGTGCTTTGGACAGAAATGGTAGGATGCTAATCGGGCGGAAGTCGCCCACATCTACAGGGGAAAGGGCTTTAGGAATAGGAGTAATGACAGCCTTTTTCCATAGCGATGGAAATGTAGATTGCAATATACAGGAATTAAAGATATGCATTAAAACCGGTAAGATTAGAGGAGCAATGGTCTTAATGAAGAGAGAAGGAATATTATCGATTCCAGTCGCATTGGATTTAATGGACATGATGGCACGGTATGTTTCGCTTTCATCTATACACCTGAAGCTAAACCCATCCACAGACAAGGAGGATAAATCAAGAGGAGGTAAGTTATCCGGAAGAGGTTCCACGAATGAGCGATTAAGAACACAGGGATCAATGTCTACATGCGCACTATCTCTACCACAAACACCCAACGATCGTAAGTTCTTCCACAGCAGCTTAGAGGGGAGAGAAGTATCTAATTTTAGTTCAAAGAATTGTCTTTTGGCACTTCTAATCTTATGATTAACAAGATTGCGAACTCTAGTGTACCGCTGACGACTTTCGGTGGTTTTCAGACGACAGTAACGTTGATACAAATATTCCCTTTCAGAGATCAGACGTTTAATTTCAATGGTAAACCATGAACTTGAATCAGGGTTACGTTTCGTACGTCTGCGTTTGAGAGGGACAGTTTCTTGCAGTACAGTTGTTAAGAAAGAGTTAAGAAGTCCAACTTTGTCATTCACATCAGTAGCATTATAGATAAGGGACCAGGGTGTGGAGAGACACTTCTGCCTCAAATTATCAAGGTTCAGATTTTTAAAGTCTCTGTACGTCGCTACTCCAGGAGATTTAACAGTTAAGAAATGAAAGCGGAGGGAAAGAAACAAGATATCATGGTCGAGGAAACTGGGCGGAGATAATTGCTGATGACGAATTACTGCATCGTCATTGGTAACAGCAACGACATCAAGCAAGGATGAGCAAGAGGGATTAGTGGGATTGTAGCGAGTAGGCAGAGAATTCAGGACACTCAAGCCACTAGACTGCATGTTCCATTTGAACAGCTCTGTGACGCTATTGTGCTGAAGAAGATCCACATTAAAATCCCCAGCAACAACGATTTCCTCATAATTAGCAGAGCAGTTATAGAGCATTGCTAAGAGTTCAGCAATATTCTCTTCCCTATACGCTCTAGGGGGACAATAAACAGAAACAACAAGACATTTAGACGTCGATGATTTCACTTCTACAGCTACAAACTGGACAACATCATTAGTAGACTTAGACATTAGTTTGGAGGATAGCAGATTAGAGACATAAATAGCAGTGCCACCACCTCTCCTAACATGGCGATCGCTTCTATGCAGGGTGAAATCAGGAAGAGACACGAAGGATGATGGAATATCCGCGTTTAACCATGACTCACTAACCATAATAACATGCAATTTCGTATTCAAGAGCAACTGTCGCAGCTCATCACATTTACTCTTAATGCTTCTAGCATTGAGGTAGCAAATATTCAGACCATGCGACTGTGCGCAAAGGATATTAAGTAATGTTCCTGCCTTGTACTGAGAACAGTGAAAATTAGTCATAAAGTTGTTTGAGATAGCAAGACAACAACTCCCTCGCCTCCCCCAAGGAAAGAGAAACCGCACACCGAACAGCATACAATAAACAACGCGCCCGCATATATGAGAAACCGTACGCCATACTCCTCAGCATCATCATCTTCACATCACATGTATCATACATACCGGCTGCATAAGAGAAAAAAAGAATATAATAATAATATAAGGCTAAAACAAAATTTTTGTAAGAAAAAGAATAAAATAATAATAAGAAAGAAAGAGCAAGCAAACAAAAAAGATAATAATAAGTTAAAACAAGACTATTGTAGCACAAGTTAGAAAATAGTTTCATCAATAACGCCATGTGACGCCAATATGACAGACATCCTATTGAAACGATATTGGACAAATTAGGAAAAGCACAATATTTTTCTACATTGGATCGAAGGGGTTTCACCACATTCTAGTTAAAGAAGCAGATAGAAAGAAGACAGCTTTTTCTACTCCAAATGGACATTATGAGTTCATCAGAATGCCCTTTGGATTTAAAAATGCTCCATCGGCTTTCCAGAGAATGATGAATTCTGTTCTCAGGGATTACATAAATAAAATTTGTGTAGTCTACCTTGACGATATATTGATATTCAGTACTTCACTCGAAGAACATTTGCTAAGCATTAGAAAGATATTTAATAGACTGAGAGAAGTGAAACTTAAAGTACAAATAGATAAATGCAGTTTCCTTTCTAAAGAAACTGAGTACTTAGGACATATTTTAACTTCCAATGGTGTCCGACCCAACCCTGAAAAAATTAAAGCCATACAAAACCTTCCCCTTCTGACAACGCAAAAACAGATCAAATCTTTCTTAGGTGTTACAGGATTTTATCGCAAATTTATAAAAAATTAATTTAACTACAGACGCTAGTAATTATGCCATCAGAGCTGTTCTTACACAGGATGGCCACCCCATATCGTATACTTCACGAACGCTAAATAGTCATGAGATTAGTTATTCAACTATAGAGAAAGAACTATTAGCGGTAGTTTGGGGCGATAAGTATTTTCGGCCTTGCGTTTTTGGCAGGCAATTCGAATTACAAACAGATCACCAACCAATAAAGTGGTTGTATACAAAATACTCGGGCAAAGATATCAATCCTCGATTACAGAGATGGTTGATTCAACTAGGAGAATACGACATTAAGATTGACTATATAAAAGGCAGAGAAAACAAAATTGCTGATTTCTTAAGTAGAATCAACAGTGATAAAAATGAAATAAACAAAAAAAATACAGATATGAGCCGAAGTTCATACAATTTTATAGAAAATGAAGATGCAGATAATGCATTAGTAAACATATTTTCAGAAAGTGTTGACAATTTGAACACTACCTCAAACTCTGAAACTAATAATGACTTATCTAACGAATGTGTAGATAGAAACACTAAAAATATAAATAATATTGAAGAAGAGAATGATACGGAAGAGTCAATCAATGTTCAAACCGCTCATTCGCAAGAAGAAAATTTGGAGGATCATATCCCTATCCTCGATACTGTAGTTAACAGGTTTAAACTACAAATTATATTCGTAGAACTAAAAGAAAAGGAATTCGAAAATGTATTCAATAATAAAAGAATCTTTATTGACAAAAACGACATAAACAATAACAATATCGAAAACATTTTAAAAGAAAATGTAATAAAAGGCACAATAGGAATTTATACTGATTTAAGTGATCATGACTTCAATCAGTTACAACAAAAAATCATTTTATTATTCCCCAATCGTAATGTGTTTAAATTTCTTAAATGTAGTCACTTTGCAAAAGATATAGAGGATGAAGAACGTCTGAAAGTTCAGATATCACTCTATCACAAAAACGATGTTGGCCACTCAGGAATAATTGCCACTTACGAAGGAATAAAAAAGAAAATATATCATCCTGAATTAAAAGTTAAAATTTGGGAATTAATAAAAATTGCAATATTTGCTCCTCTGCAAAATATGACAGACATCCTATAAAAAGCAAATTTCACATTACTGAAACTCCCTCAACGATCAACGAAATCGTCCATGTTGACGTTTACATGAATAGCAAACACTCATTCATTAATTTTATTGACAAATTTTCAAAATTCGGCATGAGTTTTCATTTAGAGGACCGAAATAGCCTCACTATCGTTGAAAAACTACAACAGTTTATCTCAATAAGAGACAAAGTTAAAAGATTTGTTTTCGATAATGAATTCAGTTCAAAAAATGTCGAAGACTGTAAAAACGAACATATAGATTTTCATGTCACCAAACCCAATAATCACACAGGAAACGCCGACATAGAGAGGCTTAATAATACATTAACAGAAAAATTTAGAATTTTGAATTTAGAAGAAAAACAACCAATTAAATTACAAATGCTTAAGGCTATAACAATATATAATAATTCGTACCATTCAACAATTAAATGTACTCCTGCAGAAGTACATGAACATAAAGTTGATCATAGCATTATAAAAAGAAGAATAGAAGAAAAGAAAAACAAAATAATAGCACAGAGAAATGAAAATCGAGAAAGTTACCTAGAGACAAGAACAACAGGATTTATAAAAAATTACAAATCACTCCGTCATAAAGAACAACCAAAATACAGAAAATTTAAATTAAGAAACATTCATAACAGCAATATTAAACGTCCGTTTAAATTTTCAGATCAAAACAATTCTAATATGGATGCTGATCTTGACAATGCTCCTCCCAGCCCGAGCAATGCTAATCATCGAACAAATTCAATCAGAAACCGGATTCACAATAATAAAGGTAGACGAGGTAGAGATTGTAACCAAATTCGATACTGTTTTACATATAATTCACCCAGAAGAAATTGTAAATATAATGATTAATTTGGAAAATAATATACAAAGATTAAACGTAACACATAAAATATCCTTATTAGAACAAGTAAAATCTCTCAAAAGTAAAGCTGTAACATTATTTCCAAAAAGATCAAAAAGAGGATTAATGAATATAGTAGGAACAGGTTTAAAATGGATGTTTGGAACTCTCGACGAAAATGATAAAATAGAAATAGAAGAAAACTTAGAAGTAGCTAATGAGAATAATAAAAAATGTATAGACGTAACTAATCAGCAAATTAAAATTAATGATAGCTTTAATAAATCATTTACCTTATTAAAAAACATTATAGAAAGTGATAGACAAAATATATTCAATGCATTAGAAGAGATAAAAACAGTAGAGAGAGAAATATTAGATAGAGAAACAGTCCTAGAATATCAAATTAGGTTATATATGTTAAAAGATCAATTAGAAAAAATTCACGACAATATAATCTCTGCTAAAATATGATTAGTTCATCCAAGTATTCTTAAATAAATAAAGCTGTACGGAATAGATTTAAGTAAGCTAAGTAATATGAAAGTTGGTGTTACAAAATTTCTCGATAATTCTATAGTTTTTGCAATTAAAATCCCTACAAGTTCGGTAAAAGATGTAAGCAAATAGAAGAAAATATGGAATATATAGTAATAATAAATAATAAAACTTTCACTTTTGAAAATAATTTAAGTCTACAGGAATTAAAGCCAAGCAAGAATTGCGTTATTAGAAAAAAATGTAATATAATTAATAATAAAATGGAAGAAATCATTGAATTGAGAAATGATCTCATAATAATAAATAATATTAACCAACAATATTTAAAAAGTACTTGTGACGAGAGGAAATTATCTTTAACTGGAAATTTTGTCATAAATTTCACAAATTGTACAATAAAGTAAGGAAACAGAGAATTTAGCAACAAAGTAATCAAGTTCACAGAGAGATTTACCATACCACAATATGAAAATATAACGTTAAACGACAAATCCATTGATTTTAAAGAAATTGCATTATACCAAGAGAATAACATAAAAGAAATAAAATAATTAAAAATGCATAAAATTGTGAATTATAGTTTAGGCTCTACTAATATCATACTTCTGGTAATAATTCTAGTTATTGTATTTTATAAAAAATTAAAGGTAAAGATAATCCAGGAGAATTATCAGACAAGGGATGGAGGAGTTACATCCATTGAACGGATATCAAATGATATCCATCATAATATTACTATCAGGCCGGAAATCACGGAATTCCTAAAAAATATGGAAACCGCGAAAAACCAAACCGTGGAAACGGCCTGATCATCAAAAATATTTAAATAATAATTTTTAACTCTTTCCCAGAAATATGGAATAGTCAAATTACATTAAATTCGGACAAAACAGGAAACGCTTATAAAAAAGCTTTTCCCGTTTTACGATATTCCACATTTCTGAAAAACATGAAATGCTTAGGCTAGCATTTAAGAAAATCCAATTTTACTGGAAAATGGAAATTAGTTAGGCAGTCTTAAGATTCAACTAAACTTGTAAAGACCCTCTGAAGAGTGGTCATATACCTAAATTTTTATAATAAAGAAATACTCTAAAGAGTATTATAAAAACTAAAGTTTTTGCGTTTTTATTTAATTACCTGAAGATAATTAATAAACGCGAAAACATTCTGGCGCAGTCGAAACGTGACGAACCAAAAATTATCTCAAGATAAGTTCGCGAGTTTTATTTTATATAAATAATTTTTTTTAACCGTCCGCTTAACCCCAACCTCCACCCAATGTGAGAGTGATTAGTATTTTTGAAAATAAAACTATTTTTTTTATCTTAGTCGGTGGGTGAATAATAACAATTCAGTGAAAAAATAATCTACCAAGAGGCGGAATAACAAGAAAGCCCAAATCCGTCCTAAAACACCTCTGAGGCTAGAGTGGAATCTTGGTAGTTATTTGTATAAAAGGAAAAGTGAAAAGAACTCGATGTGACTCTGTATAGACAGAAAACATAAATTTAATAAAAAAATTGTTTTAATAAGCAAAAGTAAAAGGAGAAAGAGTGTGTTCAAAAGCAAACTTGAAATTTATGAACAAGCCAAGTAGGCAAAAAGAATTTGATCTAAACCGATTTAATCCAACTGCAGGAGAAGAAATGGCAAACCAACACGAGTTAAACATCTTGATGCAAACCATACAACAACAACAAGCGGAAATACAGCAATTGAGAGATATATACAGCTATTGAGAGATATATTAAATCATCAACAACGGCAACCACAACAAGATAATGCATTCAAACTTACACCTGAATAGATTTTGACCCACTTCCGGCGCTTGAAATCATTTGATGGGAAGGAAGACTATGGATTAATCGAATTTATCAAGTCTGTAGAAGATGCTGTAAGCCTGTGTCGTGATCCTGATCTGAAACAATATGCCATTCGTATTGTTATGAATGAAAAAAATATTAGGCGAACCTAAGAGATGTATCCAGCGTCTAGGAGAAGATGCGACGTGGGAAGAAGTAACATCGGAGCTGAAGCTGCATTTTCGTCCCAGGAAGGATTATGCTGAACTTATAAATGAATGTAGAAGTATTAAGGTAGGAACTTTAAGAGAGCTTTTTACTGTAGTTAAGAAAACTAATTATGAATTAAATGAATTATATAATTTTGAAAATGAAGAAGATAGGCCAACACTATATACGCTAATAATAATGATAAGCTTCTTGTAGGAATTGTTTTAGAAAAATTAGACGGTTTGGTTAGAAGTAACGTAACAAAGAATCTCTCTTTAATCGAGATATATAATAGATTTTCCGAGTTAAGATTACTTGATGATGAACGAGTGATAAACTTCAATCATAGAAAGCCCAAACATAATTTAAGAAATAATGGTCGAGAGCAAAGCTCGAAACCAAGAATCCTCACAGGTAGGAACTACCACAACAATAATGGTACTAATAATAATAGTAGTAGGAGTTTCACTAATAGAAATTACGATAGCAGTATGCGAAATAGCCATAATCCTGATTTTCAACGAAATAATTACCAACCTCGTAGGAATATAGAATATAACTCTAGTAGATTTAATAATAGATCTGGGAATTATAGAAATAATAATTATAATACTGTCTCAAACAATGACGATATAGAACCTATGGAGATAAATACGATTAAAACCCAAAATTTTCCGATGAAGCCTCAAAATCCACCCTGTCCATAATAAGACTTACAATAGGAAATCAAAATTTTAAGTGTTTAATTGATACCGGATCAGAAGCTTGTATAATTAAACCAAACTTCTTTAAAAAGTTTCTCGAAATAAAATTACTGAATCCTCTTTTCTATTCCACTCTCAACGGTACGAACAAAATCGAAAATCAAATACTTACACCATTTCCAAAAGAATTTATTAACAAAGGCTTAATATCGTGCAAAGTAAATCCAATGAAAAAAAGAAAATATGATGCTATCTTAGGCCAATATTTGCTTACAAGAATGAAAGCCATTATAAACCCCGATGAAGGATATTTACAAGTTTATAAAAATATTATATTTTTTGATAATAATTTCCCTTACGATATAAACAATATGAGGATTTTAGAAACCAATGAAGAAAATATTATAGATAAATTACACCTAGATAATTTGAACAAAGTAGAATTTAATCGCATTTCAAATTTATTAGAAGAATATAAAGACCTCTTTTACAAAGATGGTGAAAAGATATCATGCACCCACGAGATACAACATGAAATCACTACAACCATAGACAACCTGATATATTCCAAAGTTTATCGATACCCTCAAATCCATGAGAAGGAAATCGAAATAAATTACAGATATGCTTTCTCAGAACATTATTAGGGAAAGTAATTCACCTTTTAATTCCCCACTTTGGATTGTCCCAAAGAAAATTGACTAATCGGGGGAACAAAAATGGAGGATAGTCATCGACTATCGAAAACTTAATGAAGTGACTGTTGGTGACAAATTTCCAATTCTCAATATTGAAACGATATTGGACAAATTAGGAAAAGCACAATATTTTTCTACATTGGATCGAAGGGGTTTCACCACATTCTAGTTAAAGAAGCAGATAGAAAGAAGACAGCTTTTTCTACTCCAAATGGACATTATGAGTTCATCAGAATGCCCTTTGGATTTAAAAATGCTCCATCGGCTTTCCAGAGAATGATGAATTCTGTTCTCAGGGATTACATAAATAAAATTTGTGTAGTCTACCTTGACGATATATTGATATTCAGTACTTCACTCGAAGAACATTTGCTAAGCATTAGAAAGATATTTAATAGACTGAGAGAAGTGAAACTTAAAGTACAAATAGATAAATGCAGTTTCCTTTCTAAAGAAACTGAGTACTTAGGACATATTTTAACTTCCAATGGTGTCCGACCCAACCCTGAAAAAATTAAAGCCATACAAAACCTTCCCCTTCTGACAACGCAAAAACAGATCAAATCTTTCTTAGGTGTTACAGGATTTTATCGCAAATTTATAAAAAATTAATTTAACTACAGACGCTAGTAATTATGCCATCGGAGCTGTTCTTACACAGGATGGCCACCCCATATCGTATACTTCACGAACGCTAAATAGTCATGAGATTAGTTATTCAACTATAGAGAAAGAACTATTAGCGGTAGTTTGGGGCGATAAGTATTTTCGGCCTTGCGTTTTTGGCAGGCAATTCGAATTACAAACAGATCACCAACCAATAAAGTGGTTGTATACAAAATACTCGGGCAAAGATATCAATCCTCGATTACAGAGATGGTTGATTCAACTAGGAGAATACGACATTAAGATTGACTATATAAAAGGCAGAGAAAACAAAATTGCTGATTTCTTAAGTAGAATCAACAGTGATAAAAATGAAATAAACAAAAAAAATACAGATATGAGCCGAAGTTCATACAATTTTATAGAAAATGAAGATGCAGATAATGCATTAGTAAACATATTTTCAGAAAGTGTTGACAATTTGAACACTACCTCAAACTCTGAAACTAATAATGACTTATCTAACGAATGTGTAGATAGAAACACTAAAAATATAAATAATATTGAAGAAGAGAATGATACGGAAGAGTCAATCAATGTTCAAACCGCTCATTCGCAAGAAGAAAATTTGGAGGATCATATCCCTATCCTCGATACTGTAGTTAACAGGTTTAAACTACAAATTATATTCGTAGAACTAAAAGAAAAGGAATTCGAAAATGTATTCAATAATAAAAGAATCTTTATTGACAAAAACGACATAAACAATAACAATATCGAAAACATTTTAAAAGAAAATGTAATAAAAGGCACAATAGGAATTTATACTGATTTAAGTGATCATGACTTCAATCAGTTACAACAAAAAATCATTTTATTATTCCCCAATCGTAATGTGTTTAAATTTCTTAAATGTAGTCACTTTGCAAAAGATATAGAGGATGAAGAACGTCTGAAAGTTCAGATATCACTCTATCACAAAAACGAAGTTGGCCACTCAGGAATAATTGCCACTTACAAAGGAATAAAAAAGAAAATATATCATCCTGAATTAAAAGTTAAAATTTGGGAATTAATAAAAATTGCAATATTTGCTCCTCTGCAAAATATGACAGACATCCTATAAAAAGCAAATTTCACATTACTGAAACTCCCTCAACGATCAACGAAATCGTCCATGTTGACGTTTACATGAATAGCAAACACTCATTCATTAATTTTATTGACAAATTTTCAAAATTCGGCATGAGTTTTCATTTAGAGGACCGAAATAGCCTCACTATCGTTGAAAAACTACAACAGTTTATCTCAATAAGAGACAAAGTTAAAAGATTTGTTTTCGATAATGAATTCAGTTCAAAAAATGTCGAAGACTGTAAAAACGAACATATAGATTTTCATGTCACCAAACCCAATAATCACACAGGAAACGCCGACATAGAGAGGCTTAATAATACATTAACAGAAACATTTAGAATTTTGAATTTAGAAGAAAAACAACCCATTAAATTACAAATGCTTAAGGCTATAACAATATATAATAATTCGTACCATTCAACAATTAAATGTACTCCTGCAGAAGTACATGAATATAAAGTTGATCATAGCAATATAAAAAGAAGAGTAGAAGAAAAGAAAAACAAAATAATAGCACAGAGAAATGAAAATCGAGAAATTTACCTAGAGACAAGAACAACAGGATTTATAAAAAATTACAAATCACTTCGTCATAAAGAACAACCAAAATATAGAAAATTTAAATTAAGAAACATTCATAACAGCAATATTAAACGTCCGTTTAAATTTTCAGATCAAAACAATTCTAATATGGATGCTGATCTTGACAATGCTCCTTCCAGCCCGAGCAATGCTAACCATCGAACAAATTAAATCAGAAACCGGATTCACAATAATAAAGGTAGACGAGGTAGAGATTGTAACCAAATTCGATACTGTTTTACATATAATTCACCCAGAAGAAATTGTAAATATAATGATTAATTTGGAAAATAATATACAAAGATTAAACGTAACACATAAAATATCCTTATTAGAACAAGTAGAAGCTCTCAAAAGTAAAGCTGTAACATTATTTCCAAAAAGATCAAAAAGAGGATTAATGAATATAGTAGGAACAGGTTTAAAATGGATGTTTGGAACTCTCGACGAAAATGATAAAATAGAAATAGAAGAAAACTTAGAAGTAGCTAATGAGAATAATAAAAATGTATAGACGTAACTAATCAGCAAATTAAAATTAATGATAGCTTTAATAAATCATTTACCTTATTAAAAAACATTATAGAAAGTGATAGACAAAATATATTCAATGCATTAGAAGAGATAAAAACAGTAGAGAGAGAAATATTAGATAGAGAAACAGTCCTAGAATATCAAATTAGGTTATATATGTTAAAAGATCAATTAGAAAAATTCACGACAATATAATCTCTGCTAAAATATGATTAGTTCATCCAAGTATTCTTAAATAAATAAAGCTGTACGGAATATATTTAAGTAAGCTAAGTAATATGAAAGTTGGTGTTACAAAATTTCTCGATAATTCTATAGTTTTTGCAATTAAAATCCCTACAAGTTCGGCAAAAGATGTAAGCAAATAGAAGAAAATATGGAATATGTAGTAATAATAAATAATAAAACTTTCACTTTTGAAAATAATTTAAGTCTACAGGAATTAAAGCCAAGCAAGAATTGCGTTATTAGAAAAAAATGTAATATAATTAATAATAAAATGGAAGAAATCATTGAATTGAGAAATGATCTCATAATAATAAATAATATTAACCAACAATATTTAAAAAGTACTTGTGACGAGAGGAAATTATCTTTAACTGGAAATTTTGTCATAAATTTCACAAATTGTACAATAAAGTTAGGAAACAGAGAATTTAGCAACAAAGTAATCAAGTTCACAGAGAGATTTACCATACCACAATATGAAAATATAACGTTAAACGACAAATCCATTGATTTTAAAGAAATTGCATTATACCAAGAGAATAACATAAAAGAAATAAAATAATTAAAAATGCATAAAATTGTGAATTATAGTTTAGGCTCTACTAATATCATACTTCTGGTAATAATTCTAGTTATTGTATTTTATAAAAAATTAAAGGTAAAGATAATCCAGGAGAATTATCAGACAAGGGATGGAGGAGTTACATCCATTGAACGGATATCAAATGATATCCATCATAATATTACTATCAGGCCGGAAATCACGGAATTCCTAAAAAATATGGAAACCGCGAAAAACCAAACCGTGGAAACGGCCTGATCATCAAAAATATTTAAATAATAATTTTTAACTCTTTCCCAGAAATATGGAATAGTCAAATTACATTAAATTCGGACAAAACAGGAAACGCTTATAAAAAAGCTTTTCCCGTTTTACGATATTCCACATTTCTGAAAAACATGAAATGCTTAGGCTAGCATTTAAGAGAATCCAATTTTACTGGAAAATGGAAATTAGTTAGGCAGTCTTAAGATTCAATTAAACCCTCAAATCCATGAGAAGGAAATCGAAATAAATTACAGATATGCTTTCTCAGAACATTATTAGGGAAAGTAATTCACCTTTTAATTCCCCACTTTGGATTGTCCCAAAGAAAATTGACTAATCGGGGGAACAAAAATGGAGGATAGTCATCGACTATCGAAAACTTAATGAAGTGACTGTTGGTGACAAATTTCCAATTCTCAATATTGAAACGATATTGGACAAATTAGGAAAAGCACAATATTTTTCTACATTGGATCGAAGGGGTTTCACCACATTCTAGTTAAAGAAGCAGATAGAAAGAAGACAGCTTTTTCTACTCCAAATGGACATTATGAGTTCATCAGAATGCCCTTTGGATTTAAAAATGCTCCATCGGCTTTCCAGAGAATGATGAATTCTGTTCTCAGGGATTACATAAATAAAATTTGTGTAGTCTACCTTGACGATATATTGATATTCAGTACTTCACTCGAAGAACATTTGCTAAGCATTAGAAAGATATTTAATAGACTGAGAGAAGTGAAACTTAAAGTACAAATAGATAAATGCAGTTTCCTTTCTAAAGAAACTGAGTACTTAGGACATATTTTAACTTCCAATGGTGTCCGACCCAACCCTGAAAAAATTAAAGCCATACAAAACCTTCCCCTTCTGACAACGCAAAAACAGATCAAATCTTTCTTAGGTGTTACAGGATTTTATCGCAAATTTATAAAAAATTAATTTAACTACAGACGCTAGTAATTATGCCATCGGAGCTGTTCTTACACAGGATGGCCACCCCATATCGTATACTTCACGAACGCTAAATAGTCATGAGATTAGTTATTCAACTATAGAGAAAGAACTATTAGCGGTAGTTTGGGGCGATAAGTATTTTCGGCCTTGCGTTTTTGGCAGGCAATTCGAATTACAAACAGATCACCAACCAATAAAGTGGTTGTATACAAAATACTCGGGCAAAGATATCAATCCTCGATTACAGAGATGGTTGATTCAACTAGGAGAATACGACATTAAGATTGACTATATAAAAGGCAGAGAAAACAAAATTGCTGATTTCTTAAGTAGAATCAACAGTGATAAAAATGAAATAAACAAAAAAAATACAGATATGAGCCGAAGTTCATACAATTTTATAGAAAATGAAGATGCAGATAATGCATTAGTAAACATATTTTCAGAAAGTGTTGACAATTTGAACACTACCTCAAACTCTGAAACTAATAATGACTTATCTAACGAATGTGTAGATAGAAACACTAAAAATATAAATAATATTGAAGAAGAGAATGATACGGAAGAGTCAATCAATGTTCAAACCGCTCATTCGCAAGAAGAAAATTTGGAGGATCATATCCCTATCCTCGATACTGTAGTTAACAGGTTTAAACTACAAATTATATTCGTAGAACTAAAAGAAAAGGAATTCGAAAATGTATTCAATAATAAAAGAATCTTTATTGACAAAAACGACATAAACAATAACAATATCGAAAACATTTTAAAAGAAAATGTAATAAAAGGCACAATAGGAATTTATACTGATTTAAGTGATCATGACTTCAATCAGTTACAACAAAAAATCATTTTATTATTCCCCAATCGTAATGTGTTTAAATTTCTTAAATGTAGTCACTTTGCAAAAGATATAGAGGATGAAGAACGTCTGAAAGTTCAGATATCACTCTATCACAAAAACGAAGTTGGCCACTCAGGAATAATTGCCACTTACAAAGGAATAAAAAAGAAAATATATCATCCTGAATTAAAAGTTAAAATTTGGGAATTAATAAAAATTGCAATATTTGCTCCTCTGCAAAATATGACAGACATCCTATAAAAAGCAAATTTCACATTACTGAAACTCCCTCAACGATCAACGAAATCGTCCATGTTGACGTTTACATGAATAGCAAACACTCATTCATTAATTTTATTGACAAATTTTCAAAATTCGGCATGAGTTTTCATTTAGAGGACCGAAATAGCCTCACTATCGTTGAAAAACTACAACAGTTTATCTCAATAAGAGACAAAGTTAAAAGATTTGTTTTCGATAATGAATTCAGTTCAAAAAATGTCGAAGACTGTAAAAACGAACATATAGATTTTCATGTCACCAAACCCAATAATCACACAGGAAACGCCGACATAGAGAGGCTTAATAATACATTAACAGAAACATTTAGAATTTTGAATTTAGAAGAAAAACAACCCATTAAATTACAAATGCTTAAGGCTATAACAATATATAATAATTCGTACCATTCAACAATTAAATGTACTCCTGCAGAAGTACATGAATATAAAGTTGATCATAGCAATATAAAAAGAAGAGTAGAAGAAAAGAAAAACAAAATAATAGCACAGAGAAATGAAAATCGAGAAATTTACCTAGAGACAAGAACAACAGGATTTATAAAAAATTACAAATCACTTCGTCATAAAGAACAACCAAAATATAGAAAATTTAAATTAAGAAACATTCATAACAGCAATATTAAACGTCCGTTTAAATTTTCAGATCAAAACAATTCTAATATGGATGCTGATCTTGACAATGCTCCTTCCAGCCCGAGCAATGCTAACCATCGAACAAATTAAATCAGAAACCGGATTCACAATAATAAAGGTAGACGAGGTAGAGATTGTAACCAAATTCGATACTGTTTTACATATAATTCACCCAGAAGAAATTGTAAATATAATGATTAATTTGGAAAATAATATACAAAGATTAAACGTAACACATAAAATATCCTTATTAGAACAAGTAGAAGCTCTCAAAAGTAAAGCTGTAACATTATTTCCAAAAAGATCAAAAAGAGGATTAATGAATATAGTAGGAACAGGTTTAAAATGGATGTTTGGAACTCTCGACGAAAATGATAAAATAGAAATAGAAGAAAACTTAGAAGTAGCTAATGAGAATAATAAAAATGTATAGACGTAACTAATCAGCAAATTAAAATTAATGATAGCTTTAATAAATCATTTACCTTATTAAAAAACATTATAGAAAGTGATAGACAAAATATATTCAATGCATTAGAAGAGATAAAAACAGTAGAGAGAGAAATATTAGATAGAGAAACAGTCCTAGAATATCAAATTAGGTTATATATGTTAAAAGATCAATTAGAAAAATTCACGACAATATAATCTCTGCTAAAATATGATTAGTTCATCCAAGTATTCTTAAATAAATAAAGCTGTACGGAATATATTTAAGTAAGCTAAGTAATATGAAAGTTGGTGTTACAAAATTTCTCGATAATTCTATAGTTTTTGCAATTAAAATCCCTACAAGTTCGGCAAAAGATGTAAGCAAATAGAAGAAAATATGGAATATGTAGTAATAATAAATAATAAAACTTTCACTTTTGAAAATAATTTAAGTCTACAGGAATTAAAGCCAAGCAAGAATTGCGTTATTAGAAAAAAATGTAATATAATTAATAATAAAATGGAAGAAATCATTGAATTGAGAAATGATCTCATAATAATAAATAATATTAACCAACAATATTTAAAAAGTACTTGTGACGAGAGGAAATTATCTTTAACTGGAAATTTTGTCATAAATTTCACAAATTGTACAATAAAGTTAGGAAACAGAGAATTTAGCAACAAAGTAATCAAGTTCACAGAGAGATTTACCATACCACAATATGAAAATATAACGTTAAACGACAAATCCATTGATTTTAAAGAAATTGCATTATACCAAGAGAATAACATAAAAAGAAATAAAATAATTAAAAATGCATAAAATTGTGAATTATAGTTTAGGCTCTACTAATATCATACTTCTGGTAATAATTCTAGTTATTGTATTTTATAAAAAATTAAAGGTAAAGATAATCCAGGAGAATTATCAGACAAGGAATGGAGGAGTTACATCCATTGAACGGATATCAAATGATATCCATCATAATATTACTATCAGGCCGGAAATCACGGAATTCCTAAAAAATATGGAAACCGCGAAAAACCAAACCGTGGAAACGGCCTGATCATCAAAAATATTTAAATAATAATTTTTAACTCTTTCCCAGAAATATGGAATAGTCAAATTACATTAAATTCGGACAAAACAGGAAACGCTTATAAAAAAGCTTTTCC
The DNA here is from genome assembly GCA_963855945.1 of Thereva nobilitata. Lineage (NCBI taxonomy): Eukaryota > Metazoa > Arthropoda > Insecta > Diptera > Therevidae > Thereva > Thereva nobilitata. The sequence goes on from OY979695.1 coordinate 80,203,233, forward strand.
CGTTTTACGATATTCCACATTTCTGAAAAACATGAAATGCTTAGGCTAGCATTTAAGAGAATCCAATTTTACTGGAAAATGGAAATTAGTTAGGCAGTCTTAAGATTCAATTAAACTTGTAAAGACCGTCTGAAGAGTGGTCATATACCTAAATTTTTATAATAAAGAAATACTCTAAGGGCCGTTTTCACCATCTCCGGTTAAACGTTAACTGAAACTTGAACCTGCAGTTAGTTAAAAATGCCGTTTCACAATCTCTGGTTAGAGTCAATCTGTCAGTTAATTTTCATTTAACTGGTAGCCAATTTAACCGAGAGAATTTCTTCTGGTTAACTAATTTAACTGAAAGTTTGACATTGGGAAAATGAAGTCATTTACTTCCAAGTTTATCGTTATTTGAACTAGCTACACTCGGGATTACTTTGGCACCAGTTCTGGTACTAGTCAATTTCCCACTAGTACTAAAACTATTTTCGAAGTACATAGTCAGTTTATTAGGCCAAAAATAAGCTAAAAGAAACATTTTTTTTAGTAGGGATAACAATAGAAATTAATAAAAATAAATAGTACACATTGTTTATTGGTATTTAAACTTTATAAAAAAAATTATTCCACTTTTTACAAAAATAACTAGAGTAAAAAATCACGTGTTCCACAACACTAAGAAAAAAAAGTTGCTACACGGTCGACATCATTTCTCCAGTAAATGTTGATCGATCTGCAAATTTGAAAAAAATCCTGTAAAATAAAGTTGTAGTTATAGTATGTCGAGCCGGGGTTATGCCGGCCACACGGTAAATGCTAGCTCGCCGGAAGGGGTCGTGGGGGGTGTGGCCGGGCCGATGCAGACGTGGTTCACCACTTACCTTTATGCCGGTGCGAGATCCTCTTCAGGCCGTCCAATGCCTAACCTCACTCAGCATAGCTATGTCCAGACCAACACAACCACGCTGATCACCATCGGTGATTACTGGGGAATTGTGGTCCTGCAACAAACAAAACAAAGGAAAGAGAATCCCGGAGGGAAACCCGCCAAGCCATCCTGAAAAACTAGTCGCTTATGCCATTATGATCAAGAACACTCGTGACAAAATAACAGTGAAAAAAAATATATATATATTAATAATTTACAGATGAAAATACATATATAAAGCAAGTTCTATCACGTGAATAAACAAAATTTTACTCGTTACAAAAAAACAAATTCAAAAATCGTCGGGAAAAACTCGCTCTGGCGCCAGCACGTTTCTTTTCTCACATCAATTCAGGGTCGGCCGAGCCGTTTATTCGACCGAAGCGGAATGTGATGCTGGCGCCCCCTCATAATAACATTATCGAGCTGAAAAATATAAAAATCCTTGGACTGTAGATTCGAATTTGGAAAATTAAGGCATCAATGGAAAAACTATAGAAGCATCCGTCACAATATTATATTTATTACTAGATATCTGTATATGATAGGTTACTGTAAAATTGAGTTAATACTCATTTTCATTTTTCCCTATATAATTCCACTTTTCTTGCTTTAAATTTAGCAAAATCCCTTAAACTTGACTCAGTGTCTACAGTATCTTTTCTATAGTGTTGCCAATCCAACAAGTCGCTCTTGAGAAAAAGACGTTCTTAAATAATTTTTTCTACGCCTCTGTTAGAATACAGGCATTCTGATATTACTTTTAGTTACGGAATTGTTATGGAATGACTACTAGGGGCGACATCTGTTAGTCGTAATCCAAGAATATGATTTATTAATTAAAGAAAAAACAGATTTATTAATTAAAGAAAAAAGGATTGTTTCAATAAAGAAACAATCAATGATGCTCCGCTAGAATATTTTTGCTTTAAATAAACTATTCAATTATTAAATTGCAGAAAAAAATTTTTTTTTAAATTTTTTTAAATATTTTTTTATTAAATTTTGCGGCGGCCATCTATAAACAAATTATTAAATTACAAAATTGTTATGAATGAACACTCCCTACTTATATGTTATTTAGTGTTAAAATATCTTGCTGTGCCTTATACATTATATTTTTGACATTAGCTTAACATTAGGTACGTTTTTTTTACAAAATATTAATAAAAATTAATTAGAGGCGTAGAAAAATTATAGTCTGCAACACGTTTTGAATGGCTATTCCGCACTCGTGGACCAAACTTCCACTTGAGCGGAATATGCATCATTCCAAACTTGTTACAGAATCTACTATTTGACAATTTTTAGTTTTGAAAAACTTCTCTCCCCACTAGCCTACTGTCACTGGCAGCGTTAGTAATATCCTTAAAGGTACGAAGATATTTGGGAAAATATCAATGAAACGATTTCGCGTTATAAAATCAAGACAACACATCGGTGCCAAAATAATAATTTAATGCAGGAGTTCATCTCCATTGATATCGCATTGGTCCTCATCGGTCAGTACTGACTCCAGTTCTTTGCATTGTTTTTCAAGAACGTTTTTTTTTCCAATTTTTCGAGCTGTATGATGTCATACAAAAAATTTAAATATTTTCTGTGACTTTCCATCAACTGAAACCTCTCTTGTATGGAATTAATTTCTGTGTCTAGGACTACATAAAAATAATTAATTTTGAACGACTCGATTCCTGATTGTACAGGTTCATATTCACGTTCGTAAAAAAAATTGCCTTTTTGTTCTCCTTGGTCTTACCCTATTTTCTGCGGAAAATGTGGATCAATTTCCAGTGCATCAGCCAACTTCTTCGCATCTGTCAATACACTATTCAGACATTTCTCTGATCTCATATCTTCTGAAAATATTTCGACACTGTTAACTAGCTTTAAAGCTCCCTGAATATTGATTACTTTTTTCTACAACTCCTTACTCACGAAATTAATTTGAAATAGGATATTATACCATGCAACCAAATAGCATAAGAATTTATAATCGGCAAGCTTTTTTGCAATGCCAATGGCTGTGTTTTGGGCAAAAACCCACCTTTAGGGTCTGTAGTTGCTGCGTAGGTAGCATCATGCACCTCATCGATATGATATCGCAGAGGTGCATGAGCGTTTATTCTGCTTTCCCACCGAGTATCAGAGAGAGGTTTTACAGTCAAATTTGTGACATATTTCTTCAATATACTCCACCTGTGAGGAGATGCAGAAAAAAGTACATAAGTAGATCTCTTGAACAATACTGCAGAAGTTCACAGCGATATATATGTTAAAAGAGTTGCTGTGGGAGTTTTTAATCTTTGCGTTCCCGCTTACGGAATTATTATTGGTGCAACACAAGGAAAACTTCCTTCAACCTCATCCTGGCGCTCCTTTGCCGATGGCGCCCCAAGCGGCCGCATGGTTCACTTGTGCCTTGGGCCGGGCCTGCATCAATTGCACAATAGGACCTGTAAGGGGGTCAAAAACAAACAAAATCTTCATACAAACATTAATATAAAGGCAATTACAACAAAGCAAATGTGAAATAACTATTTGGGATCAAACTATAGTGTTATTATGTGTAAGTAATTAACCAAACTAACCCCGCGATTCTAGATCATAGAAATCTAACAATAGTCAGAAAATGAGTAAAAAGCTCAAAGCTCTTGCCCCTTCGGTGAAGACTATGTGCTTTTGTCAGAAAAAGAGAGGATTTGGTATTCTGGATGTTAGATCTAACAAATGGAGGGGAATTGGAAGCTTTGAAAATCTAACTATAGCCAGCGACTCGCGAGCTGGCTGTTATGGTCGTATTGATGATTTAGGTATTAAATTCTATGACTAAAATTTTAATTAGGCTAGTGCCAAAGCGAATTTTTTGCGATTTGCGGTGAAACATGACCTCCTAGAGGAAAATGTTTCATACAAAAGTTGTAGATAATAAAAAGATTAAAACTTTTGTATGTAACATATTTTGACATAACCTCAATTTTTCCAAGAAAATGGCGGAAAAACGATTTATCAGTTTTTAATTTTTTTCTCCCGTAAAAATAATTCAAATTACATAAAAATTTGTAAGAGTATACCTTGTGTTGCGTTAAATAAGCATGATTTTTTTTTTGTTTGGATAACGGATAGTTCCCTAGAAATTAACATTTTTCGAAAAAAAAATACCCTAATCTTGCATGGACAACTTTATTGATGTTTTTGTCGAATTTTGATGTTCAATAAGTGCTCATTTCACCATTGAAATGTCTAGTTTCAAATGGTCTATAAATTTTGATACTTTATTTTCATTAAACCGCTTAAAATTAAGAAAAACCGAACACCTGATTTTTCGAATCACGTACATATTTCTCGATTTTTTCAATTTTATTCAATTTTTTTAATTTTTCTGTTAATGAGGGATTAAATTTTAATTAAAACTTATTTTGTTATATCCTATTGCATACTACATCTGTGCAGGGCTGGACTGAGAATGAATTTAGGACCGGGAAATTCAAAAATTTCGGCCCATTTCAATACATTTTGCTTTAACAATCAAGTCAAGTTCTTTTTTGCTTTCAAAAGTTTTTCTTTAAGCATAATTATGAGATATGTGTGAATGTGTAGGTGTGTTTGTGCGTACGTCCGTAGTAATTTTTTCCTGCACGAGAATAGGGCGAACCAAAAAAGATATCGTCTTCGCGGAGGTACCGATCGAAGCGTATTAGCTAAAGCATGATCTAAAATTTTTTGTTTTTTTGTTTAAACGACGTACCTGATTTTTGTACCCGCACGATATCGCGCAAACCAAAAATGATATCGGCTTCGTTGGGATGCCCATCGAAGCACATTAACGAAAACATGCTTTGGAAAAAATTTCATAACATTCGGCCAAGCCCTTTTTTAAAAAGAGTTCGGCCAAACCAGCTAATAAACTCGATAGAATAAAACCGGTTCTAAATGAAATTAACTTTTCTGGATTCAGCTTCCGATAGCTTCCCCATAAAACATCACTTGTCAATAAAATCCGAGCATTCTTTAAAACCCGTGCAAAAATTACGTTACCCTTTTCCAACATCACTATTTTTTTCAAACCTTGATCACCACTTCTTGGACGGGGAATTGTTTTCTACGTCCTACATTTTCTGAAAAAGAAATTGGCCTTTTCGGTCAAGTCTCACGATCCCTTTATCGTTATTTTAACCTATTATCGTTATTTGAACTAGCTTCTATCAGGATTACTTAAGCACCAGTTTTGGTACTACCAACCCTACCAACTTAGTTATGAGTCGTCAAAGTCAAAATTTTGGTTTTTTTAACTACAATTTCAACTTTCACTATTTTTTTCTCCAAAAATTACGCAGTTAACCTATACCTTTTTTTTCCAAATTTAGAAAGCTTGGAATATTTCCTATGAATAATGTCCGTACAATTTTTATACTACGCATTTAAAAGTTCTTGTTTTTTAATTTTTTGTTTCTCCCAACCTCTTCGTCGTTTCGTTGACATTTTTAATTTTTTAGATTTTTTTAAATTCCACTGAATCCTTATTAAATAACAGTCTTCTTTTAAATTACCTTGTTTCTGTATACCGTGAACAGACACCGGCTAACATGATTGAGCAAACTGCTGAAGGGGAAGTCTGACAAATCAAAGTCTCCAAAATCGAGGGGAAAGCTTTACGCCAAAGCTCTTTTCGATACCTGGGGTCGAGTTGTTAGATCCGACAACAATCTAACAACTAGAATCGCGGGGTAAGTTTGGTGAGTTAAGGTGAACAACAAAATCTGTCACACTGTGTTTAATCAATAGCGTATACGACTTAAAATTGTTATTAATAGCTAATATATTTTAATATAATTAAAGAAAAAAAACCAAAAATGAATATTATTGTAAACTGTCGTCAGACAAACGCCTTATTCTTCCATGTATTCTGTCCTTCAATAGTTGACGGGTATTACCATTTAATACCGGGTTATTCACCCTTCCGGCACCACTAAAGGCGCGCGGGGTTGGAGCCAAGCCAAGCGCCCAAAAAACACGAATCAACTCGGCAGCCAATAACTTCGGGGTCAATGATAGAAAAATCCTGCACTCCTGCAGAAAACGTCACTATGTCCGTTGGATAAAACGAATGCAACAATCCAAAGGATGAAAGTAGAGCACCAAATAATTTCTATGGGGTAGTCTGACTATTATCTCTATGCAGTTGTTCCCAAAATTTCCAAATATCAAAGAAAATTCTCTTTTACTCAATTACACTGCGTCGCAACACACAGAAGAAACAATGAAAAGGAAAAATTACCAAACCCACCAAGACCTTAACTATTCCATTCTCCTCTCCACCCCTGATTTCCTTAGATATGGTATCTGTTATACACAATTGGGTATTCCGCTGGTTCTCGCCTTTTCTCCAAAAACAAATTTTCTTTCTTCGGACAAAAATTTCACCCAACAGCCGTGGTCACAGCATGCAATATTTTCTATTAATATCAACGCACGCATATCACGGATTTTTCTAATTCTGCACAAAAATACTTTTTCTCGATGCTTCAGTGAATCTGCGAACCATCCGACCTGAGGGGGGCAGTAGACATTGTATTTTTTTTCATTATTTCCATATTTTTGTTTCATCGCCTACTTTATTTTTCCATAATTTTTTCTCATTGTCTCCAAGAAGTGATTTTTTTAGGAGTACTTTCAGATTCCCGCTAGTGGGATAAAACCGACCGTTATAAAGGAAGGGTGAGGGGAATCAATTTGTTAAAATGCTGAGTAAGCTTGAAGGCCAATTTTTTAATTGCAATCACATCAATATAGTCAAAATTTTAAAAGGATTAGTATTTATCAATATTCATTTAATAGTGGAATCGTACAGAAAGGAAATTAAAGAGACTTGGGGAGCTAAAATAGGAGGGAGTTCAAAAAATGATATTATTCATTAGGTGAATTAAACGTTCTATTTTTATTAAATGTATACTAATTTGAATATACATACCAGTATAATTCAGAGCTTACATTCTGGGTTCTAGGACTATCATTACATCATCATTAATGAATGTAGCTTCATGCATTTTTCAACAATTCATCCCTCTTGGTATTACATAATAGTAAGCAATTTCGAAAAATTATACATATAATTATTTTTATTCTATTGTTTTTTATTTATTTTTAATAAATAAAATTATGTAGTTGAACAAACTGAAATTTTTTAGATGACCTATAAAAACTTGTAAGACACTTCTATTGTTTTTCTTTAATTTTTTTAATAAATAAAATTATGTAGTGGAAGAAACTGCTAATTTTTTTAGATGATCCATAAAAACTTGTAAAGATACATCATCCGTTAGAACAGGTGCTCCACCATCCTATTGAAAAAAAATAATATATAGAAATATTTTTTGAAAAAAATAATATTTATGTAAAAAAAGTGTCTACGAATTTTCAGTTAAAAACAATGTAATATTGAATTTGAACCTAACAAATAAATACGAAATATCCAAATAGGTTTAATTTTAAAATGTAAACCTATTTAAGTTCCGCATATGCTCCTATATAGTCCAGTCAATTTAGACATCCGAGGGTACAGAAATTCACACCAAGCTGAAAATTGGTAGGATTGTTCAAATCACCGTTATAAATGAAATGTAAAAAGTCCTCATCGATCCGGCAACTGGAACCTGGATTTACTCGGGGTCAAAGGTCACAAAAACGGGTTTTTCGCGATTTTCAGCAAAACGGTAACTTTTATCATAAAATAGTGTTTACAAAGTTTGTAGATTATGCGATTACCTACAAAAAAGGATCTTATACATTTTCCCGTATGAATTGTCATTCATGAGATATCGCCGTTTTAAAGATTTAAAGCACTCATATCCCCTCACTTGCAACTTGTATGGCCGAATTGCCATTTACTTAAACTTTAATAACTTCTAGACCGATTATAGTAGAGCAACGTAATTAGGCTCATCTTTTAGGTAAATGTGGATTCTTTTATTTGAAAGAAAGAACAGAAACCTGAGTGACTCCGTTTAGAAGATATGTAGGTTCAAAGTATGGGCAAACTGCTGAAAAACGCAGACTTCCAGATTTTCCTCACACTTTGAACCTACATATCTTCTAAACGGACTCACTCAGGTTTCTGTTCTTTCTTTCAAATAAAAGAATCCACATTTACCTAAAAGAGAGCCTAATTACGTTGCTCTACTATAATCGGTCTAGAAGTTATTAAAGTTTAAGTAAATGGCAATTCGGCCATACAAGTTGCAAGTGAGGGGATATGTGTGCTTTAAATCTTTAAAACGGCGATATCTCATGAATGACAATTCGTACGGGAAAATGTATAAGATCCTTTTTTGTAGGTAATCGCATAATCTACAAACTTTGTAAACACTATTTTATGATAAAAGTTACCGTTTTGCTGAAAATCGCGAAAAACCCGTTTTTGTGACCTTTGACCCCGAGTAAATCCAGGTTCCAGGTGCCGGATCGATGAGGACTTTTTAGATTTCATTTATAACGGTGCTTTGAATAATCCTACCAATTTCCAGCTTGGTGTGAATTTCTGTACCCTCATACCTATTTTTTGGTCTAATTTGACCGGACTATATAGTATAAATAGTTATACGAAGGTAAAAGTACCTAATTCGAAATGATAAATTAATAAACCACAGCAAAGAATAGAAGGTCATGGGCAAAATTATTTTACGAATTTGTTAATCCACTTTTCATTTGACAATTAACATTGACACAGATGTTAGACTTATTATGACAAAAGTTGTAATATAAAAAAAATATGTGCCCGTCACGGGACGCCCGGCAGAGGTGAAACAATTCTTATTATAATAATATAGGTATATCAATAATTATACCTATCGGGTGGGAAATTCTGGTATAAACAATAAAAACCGACGTGCTAGACGAAATGCAAGTTCTTTGTTAACTTCCCAGTATATAGGGAAGCTATTGTAATCGGTCCGAAAATCGAAATCATAATTTTCAACGGATTTGTTCAAGGTCCCAAGCAAAAATTTGAGAAGAAGGATGTGTGTGTGTACGTTTGTGGTCATTTTTTCCTGCACAATAACGCGCGACCCCAAAAAAGATATGAGCCGTTTTGTTTGAAAGTGGTGTAAGTCCACTTTATATCGCCGCCTGATTGCAAGAACTAGGTAACTCAGAATTCTGTTAAAAATAAATTTCTCAAGTTACCTATCCGTAACATGATAATAAATGCGGTATTTTCATTTGTCCAATTTTTACATTGTCTAATAGATGTTGCTAGTTTGCTTTAGCAGGTTGCCGGACCTTTGCATTAAATACTGCTTGATATTGACTACATGACACTATAGATAACTCATAATCACAAAATTTGAAGTTACCTAGTTCTTACAATCAGGCGGCGAATGATATGGAGATATTTAAGGGTTTGCGTTTGAATGGATTGAAAAATATTGGAATATGTCAATACGCTCATTTTATTTATTTTAAATACATAGTAAATTGATTGAATTTTATAATGTGATCGTTTTTTAAGTATTAGTTAAAAGAAATTTATACATTTATCCAACATATCTTCAGCCAAGTTGCCTCTTAACCATAACTATTTTTCCGTCTTTTTAGAACTGCATTTTCTAGTAGTTTCGTCGAAACAAAATCATATCGTTCCATTTCATGTAAAATAAACTTTTTACGTTATCGGCATTGTTGTGTGATGATATAATAATCTGTAGGAAACAGTAATTTGTTTTCTTATGGACGTCTCGATAGTTCCAAAATCAGCATATTTTGAAAGTTAAGAATGTCTAGAAATTTATGTCTTTGCGGAAAGTGGACTTACACCACTTTCAAAGTGATTATATTTGTAATTTCATTAACTAGCTAAATTTATATTGACAAAATGATGAAAATTTTGAAGTATTTTTTTGGGAACTGTTTAAAGGTAAAAAGTTCATAGCAGATAGCATTGAATGTTATTATTAACTAACTTTTTGTCAAAAATAGACTTACACCACTTTCAAAGAAAACGGCTCATATCGTCTTCGTTGTGGTGCCGTTCGAAGCATATTAATGGAAATATGATCTGAAAAGATTTTCATACAATTCGGTCGAGCCGTTTTTTTGTTTACGACGAACGTGATTTTTGTACCTGCACGATTTCACGCCAACCAAATATGATACCGACTTCGTTGAGGTAACGATCGATCGTAGTTTTGCTAATATCTCCTGAAATCGTTCGAATTTCCAAATAAAGTCATTTACTTCCAAGTTTATCGTTATTTGAACTAGCTACACTCAGGATTACTTTGGCACCAGAGTGGTTATTCTGTAACTATGAGAAAGTGAAAACGTGAAAAGTCTTTTCATTCTCATTCTCATCGGGTCTTCTCATTTTGAGTTCTCTTTTTTGTCAGCAAAGCGATTCTATAACCTAAAGTGAGATATTCCAGTGAGAAATGAGCTGAATGTAGTTCACATTGGAAATTCTCACTTGTATAAACGTCAAACGTGGGGTTTTATGTCATATTTTGTACTTATTCGAGTGGCCTACTTTGTAGACAAGACTTTGTAACATTTAAAATGGCAACAGTATTTTTATTTATAGAGCAAAGAAGAAGCCGCCAAAGGTGGGAAATTATAATTTGGGTTTGCACTCAAAATTCATGGTTTTACATTTCAAACTTCCCTTTTTTTGCAAAAATCGTTGAATTTAAAAAGTTACACATTACTACTTAAATTTAAAAAGTTACACCTAGATCATTTAAATGAGTGGCATACTCCTTCCATAATTTTTTTTTGAAAATTAAAAGTTTTCACACTTCTCACAACTGTTGTGATTTGAAAATGACAAGTTCTCATATTTCTCACTAGAAAAATTTTGGTGAGAAATTATTTTTCACCATGAAATAATTTGACAGATAAACTCACGTTCTCATCGTTCCAGAATCGCATTTATTGGAATTCTCACTGAAAAGACTTTTCACTAGACTTTTCACAGTTACAGAATAACCGCTCAGTTCTGGTACTAGTCAATTTCCCACTAGTACTAAAACTATTACTATTTTCGGAGTACATAGTCAGTTTATTAATGTTATATTATTTAATATTACGAAATTTTTGCTATTGGTCAAGGAGTTATGTTATTTTGAAGAACCGTGTATGAATTTTCTTACAATTTGTTGTTAATTGATAATTTGTTGATAATTTATTATCAAAATGTCCATTCATAATATTCAACATTCATCATACTGGAAAGTTGGGTCAAACCCACAACCCAACTAGTTTTTCCTTTTCCTCATAAAGGTTAGTATGCTGTTGAAGCGAAATGAAAATTCCCTATACAAACTCTATTTAAAAAAAACACAAGCGAAAACTGCCACCGAAATTTTCGCTTATGATTTCGTAAAGCAGTACGCTGTTCAAACGAAAAATCACAGCTTTTTCGGGCTTAAGGCCCTCGTACCGTCTCCAAAATTTCTTTTTTTCGAAAATTTTTTTTTAATTGTCTTCATTTAGTTCTCAAGAATGTTTTTTTTCTTTTTCCTTTTTATTAGTTATAGTAAACATTAACAAGATAATGTTATAACCTTTTAAGTTTTATATAACAAAAAACTTATTTTGAAACTTTAAACTCATTTAACTCGAAACATGATTTTTGAAATTGGCGGGCGTGATAACTCAAAATCTAATCGGCGAATTTACCCTGTACTTTTTGTTTGGGTTTTTTTAACTATTTTTTGGGGAACATCGAGCCATTTTGCTGATAAAGCGTCTGAAAAAAATGTACATCTTTCTTTAGACTGATAAATGTATACTTTTTAGGGATTTTCACTTTAACTATCTACCATTTTCTCAAAAAAAATATTTTTTAAAAAGCAACTTGTCATTCCCAAATTTCAAGTGTCTAATTTACAGTGAATTTTTGTTTTTTATAGTTGTTCCAAAGTCGAGATATCACGCCCGTCAATTTTTTCATATTTTTTGCAGTGTTCCATAATTTTGTATGGGAGGCGGAAATGATGCAAAAAAAAAAATAAAAAATTATTTTTATTGTACAATTTATTCATCTTCTAAACAAATAAAAAAAATTTTATCTCAATATCTGTTATTATTTTCTCATAATCCTTCTTTAAAAATCAACTAAAATACTCGCTCCGAGGAGGTACGAGGGCCTTAATGTAGATGTATCTGCGGTATGTGGAGACTTTTTTCGCACCGAAATAATGTTTTAATATTTATTTCGGGGCGAAATTTTGACAGTACTCAAGTAGGAAATAAATAAGTTTCAAGTGTGAATTAAACAAAACTAGATTCAAAGTGGAAATAGGATTTTTGGAAGATTCTCCATTCCATTGTTCAATTATTTTTCGTGTGTGGAGATTGTACATATAGCCAAAACGCAAACAAAAATTTCGCTTGACCAGCATACTAAGCTTAATGTTGGGGTATTGAATCATATGTATGCTCATTGCAAGGCTGTAAAAATAGGGGCCTACTGGTTTTTTTTATATTTGAGCTTAAATTTATTAAGCAAAACGATTTACACTAATCAATCACTGTAACACTTTTGCCATTTTGGACTTGGTTGGAAAAAGAAGTGATTTTGTCTTAATTTCAAAAAACAAAAGAGAATTCTACTAAGGTAAAAGAAATAATAGTTTTATTATGCCTGATCTCACTGTACGTTGTGATGTATCAAAACTTTCCTGTTAAGTGATTCTCAATTTTTGCTCATTGCTAGGCAACGAAGAAAATACTTATGCGGTCCATCCATGGGCCACATAGTATTGTAATATTAGCTGTTTAAGGTTATTAGACGGCACTAAAGAAATCCATTTTAACTTGAAAAGCACATCTTCTTATACCTTATCTTATATGGGTGATTGTCACGAAGTGATAGTTTTTCGAATGTATTGAGGAATGGATAAAAAACTATTTAAAGAGCAATGTTTCTCAGGTTTTAAATATCATTCAAGCATCTATATAATATATGGTTACCACAATCTACACCGGGAGTCGCCAGTAATATGTTAATGTGAAAATTTCAAAATTACAAGGCTTCGGAGGCGACAGGAAAATCCGAATTTTTTTCTTCATTTTATAGCCTGTTTCACTCTTGAAATCAAATTGAATAGAGAACATTATACGATCTGAAAGTCGAAAAAATGAAAACCCGCATGTTGCAAGGTTAATAAAAAACTTTAATCCAAATACAAAATGACCAGCACAAAAAAAATCGAATTGAAGCTTAGTAACAATAAAATCACCAGTACATTGTACATGTAAATTGAATGATAGCTGTTGCGGAGGCGACGATTACGGAGGCGACATTGGATAGAAAAACAGGTTCTTAGTCCACCATTAGAAGTAAACATTTTTTCCGAAAATTTGCTCACTACTCTAAAGCGAAGAAACTCAGTGAATGCAGGCAGTCCGAGAAGGATTCAATTGGATTTCTTAACAAACACACGCGTTATGGAGTCGACTGTTTTTGGTTGTTTCGGTATTTTTTCCGAGTGTTGATGTTTATTGAATACAATGATCGCTGCTCGCACCTTCGACCGACAAACACTGTGATTCTATAACGTGTGAATTTTCATTTTCATTATGTGGCACCCCTTCACAACTAATATCTGTTTTCTAAACTCCAGATTTGAAAATCAATAATAATATTCTAGTTGTGCCACTTTCAACATTTTTCCAAGAAATCGAGCGAGCTTTTTTTTCAGACGAGCATTTTTTTATTTTCTGTTGTTTTGTTTGATCGGAAGAGAATTTTTTACAGAAGAGAATTTCGTTTTGTGTTTGATTTTTTTTGCTATTTTTTTTCTGTTTTGTGTTTAAACAGTTAATTATTAAAAAAACAACGGACAAAATGTCAGCCAGGAACTTTCATCCTGGCGCACTTTGGAGGAACTCAAAATTACTGTGATCGGCGGTGAATGTCCGCTGGATCAATTTGACATACCCCGCGAGCACCAATGGCGTATTATGTTTCCGTCATGACAGGTCCGTGACGTAAAACCGGGAAAAGGACAGGTTACGGAGGCGAAACTTTTGGTGATTTTAGGGCTGCCATTTTCTTTCACGACTATGTAAGAAGGAAATTCAGGATGAGGGAATTGTATGATTACTATATAAAAGTGATAAGGGCCCGAGAAATTCCATTCCGCAATCGTAGCAGAAGAAAAACCTATAGCCATCGAAAACTACCATTTCATGACAATCACCCATATATGGGCAGTTCTACAAAAACAGAAATTCTAGTGGGGTCGCTATGCCCTTAAAGTTTAATTCAAATAAAAGTTTACATCGGTTTCTAATTGGGCATTCAAAATCAGTTATTTCAAACAAGTATTTATAGCTCAAAATTAGCACCAAATAGTCAAAATTAGTCAAAATTATCACTTCCCTGTGGGGCGTTATTGCAAAATCCAAAGTTTAAGCCCAAATACTGGCGATCAACAAGCAGTTTACTTAACACGTATCCGTCCCTTACTTTTTTCTTCGAAAGTGTCCTAGTGTGTCAATTTCACACAATACTTAAAATGTCCGAAAAATTGTCACGCAAGGAACTTTTATATGACTTTTTGCGAGCACTATTCGCATGAAATCACAAATATTGTTAAACATAAATTTTGAAAGATCAAAAATTAGTCAGTGCCCCAAAATTACATTCGATTTGAACGACAAATATTACAGTTCTATGCATTTGAACTTAAAAATTGTGTCAATTTGACTCAAGGGACGGATGCATGTTAAAGAACTTTAAGCGAAAAACCTCAATCATAAGTTTTTGTTTGCCAGAAAAGCTGTAAAGTTTATATACATAGTTCGATTTTTTCGCCAAAATTTTCTTCAACTAATAAGAGGCGACACGCATTTTTATCACTTCCCTGTCATCTAAAAATCCGTTAAAATCACCTATAAATTGCTATAAATTGAGTAGCAAGCGACTTTGCCGCTTTGGTGAATGAAAGAAAGAGGCGAAGTCAGCATAGTAACGGCTATGTTTTGTTCCAGTCGGTGAGCGATTAGTCGTGGGAGTGAGTTCAGTGGAGATTTTGGAGTTCGGGTCAGTCAAATTCTCACTCACATGGCACGTAATTACGTTTCAACTATGTATTAGATATTACTAAATTCGAATTAATTGTACGTGTTTGCTTCAATTACACTGATCATTGGTGCATAATATATAAATATAATTGGAGTGTCTGTCTGTGATATCAAAATAATTGTAATTTTCTAAGCTTATACGGTTATTTGCACGATATTAAAACGAAATCAAGTATTTTTAAAATATTTGTCTGTCTGTATGTCTGTCTGTTTGTCCGGGCTAATCTCGGAAACAGCTAATCTGATTGCGATGGGACTTTCACTGGGAGATTCAGTATTTCTTTGGGCATGTTTTAGGCTATTTTTTTAATGTATATATGTATGTATGTATGTATTGTATATGTATGTATGTAGACAAATCTTGCAACGTGATTTTGACCCACTTCAATATAACCGATTAACTTCAAATTTTGCAACAAGATGGCGGTTCCAAGATGGCGGCCGAATGTTGCAATTGTGTTCCCCGACCCCCGACATGGATATCAAATGAAAGGGTACGACAAGTAGAATGCAATTAGCTTTGTGGCGTCATTCAAATGGCGGCCAACACAAAATGGCGGATTACCTTTTTCTTTACAACGCCTTCGGTATGGGTATCAAATGAAAACGTGTAACGAGTATAGTACCGTAAGCGGTGTGCCATCATTTAAAATCTAATATGGCGGCACTACAAAATGGCGGAGGACATATGAGGAGGTTATTATCAAAAGGTGACATGTCCATACATCAAGTTTTTTTTTTTTAACAAGGATCGATTAACCTTGGTAAAATACATAGTTTTTGTTTGAAAACAAGTTTAAAATCGCACCATATCCCGTATATAATAGACCATAAATTCGTATATTTTTTTCAAATTCGACACATGTCCAAACAACCGATTTTCTTCTCTAAATTTTCTTCCCCGCTTACCAAGAAAAGCAATAAAACTGAAGCCAAATAGAATTTTTCTTAAGAAGGATCGATTAACCTTGGTAAAATTCACAATTTTTGTTTGAAAACTAGTTTAATCGCACCATATCCCGTATATCGTAAATTCGTATATTTTTTTCAAATTCGACACATGTCCAAACCTATTTTCTCGCTAAATTTTCTTCCCCGCTTACCAAGAAAAGCAATAAAACTGTGGCCAAATCGCGCGATGAATTCACCAGTTTGAAAAAGCCAAAGTCATTGTAAGGTTCGTTTGTTTGGCGATTTGTGACTTGACAAATGCAATATGAATGAAGCAATAGTTAGTGGTTTGAATAGTGGATCTCGAAAGAGAATAAGTCTTGTTCAAAAACGACAAAGACAGTATGTATTCACAACTTTGCTATCTTATTATAACTTTTGTAACAAAATTATAACATTTAATTTATATTTCATAGACAGTACATTGACCAAGACCCAGTATGTCTAGACTTCCAGCCACCTTGTAGCCACCAGTCCAATAAACTGCATTGTTTGAAATTATCAGAAAACGACATCATAAGAAATCGGAAATATCTATACACGTATAAAGATTATGTGAAACAAAATATGTACCTAAGTCGCTTGATTGCACCGTATTTACCGCAACGCCGCAGACCTAGGAACCAAGCCGAAAAGCCGAAACCGAAAAAGTTCAGCGTTTCTTACTTTTTGATTGCTGGTAAGAAAAAAAGGACTCAGGTGTGCAAATTATTTTTTATGAAGGCCCTCTCAATCGGCAGAAAGCGCCTTTTAACATTAGCAGAAACTCTATTTGAGGGGAAAGTCCCAAAAGAAAAGAGAGGAGGCGATAGGAAAAAACAAAAATTTGAATTAAAGAGGACATCGGTTATTGAGTTTATTGGAAGATTGCCAGCAAAAGAGAGTCATTATAGCCGCATGAAATCTAAGCGGATCTATCTTTCCTGTGAATTAAATATTGCCAAATTACACAAAATATACAATAACTCAGTATCACAGGAATTGCAGGTTAAAGAAGGCATGTTTCGACATACTTTTGTCACTAATTTTAATATTGGATTCAGTTCTCCAGCATCAGATATATGCCAACTTTGCACCTTACTAGCAAATAAAATTCGAAAAGAGCAAAATGCGCAAGAAAAGCAGAAGCTCATTTCCGAGAAACGGATCCATAAATTGAGAAGCAATGCTTTCTATAAAGCATTAAAAGAAAACGAACCAAACAGTATAACTTATGCATTTGATCTGCAGCAAATGCAACACCTACCAAAGACCCCAATACAGGAATCGTTTTACGCCAGACAGATTAGCTTCTATAATTTTTGTGTGGTTCGTCCGGACTCAAAGAATCCTATATTTTACACCTGGACGGAGGACCAAGCTGGTAGGGGTGCTACAGAAATAGGGTCTGCATTGTTGTCTTTTCTTAGCTCATTAGATATACCTGAATCCATCAAAACAATAAGGTTGTTTTGTGATGGGTGTGGGGGGCAAAACAAGAATTCTTTCATCGTACATGCTCTAATTTATTGGCTATCTAAGAAATCCCCGACATCACTCCAACAAATTAAAATAGTCTTTCCTGTACGAGGCCACTCATTTCTCCCTTGTGATAGGGTGTTCGGCAGGGTGGAGAAAAGTTTAAGAAAACATGAAATTATTACTAATAAAGAGGAATACCACCAAATTTATTCAGAACATGGAGAAGTTATAACATTAGGAGAAGATAGATTCCCGTTATTAGATATTAAAAATTTAGAGAAAAACTTTAAAAAGGTGGTTGGAATCCAGAATTTAAAACGAATTCATATAAAGAAAGCACCTGGAAGAAGTGGCACCCAGTGCTTAGTAAAAGGATTTGAAAATTATATGTTTGAATCCGCGGAAAAATTTGAGAATCTCTTGAAAAGGGGCCAGAGTTGTTCGAGGAATTTGAAGGAGTTACCACTCAACAGAATGATAAATGCAAACAAGAAAAAAGATGTTATCAATCTTTTGAACAAGCAATTTGGACCAGATTGGATACATAATGATGATTTAAGTTGGTACAAGAAGATTATTTTCGAAAATCATGTAAACGAAGAAATTGAAGGAAATGATGAAAATGGGTGCGATTGTTTGGAAGAAGACATCGGGATACATGTGTAGATTGTCAATGTTAAATTAAGTTCATAAGAAATATATTTTAGTTTAAAATGAAAAGTTAATTTTATTTTATAATTCAAAATATTAAAATGGTATCTATGATTTCAAAAAGGTACATGTCCACCATACCATTAAATCAGAAAGTGACATGTCCATTATGGTATATTACAAAAAGGTACATGTCCATTTTGTTTTTTTTTTCACAACAACCAGTTAATGTATTTCTATGATTTTTGCACAATAACATAATAAAATACTTGATGTGTGACGTCATATTTTTTAAAAATAAATATCTTTTAGGACTAAGTTTATGTACAGTTTTTTCTCATTGCTGTAAAAAAATGAATGGAGGACATGCCACCTTTTGATAATAAGCTCCTCATATAATAGACTAAAAAGTAGAAAATAAAAAATATAGTTTAAAAAACTAAAAACAACGTTTTTATTTTAAAATTAACTACATACAAAGTGAAAAATAATTTTGAATGTAAAGTTTTGATTGCTTCAGCCCGTATATAGACCTACCATTCGAAATGTAAAAAAACGTGTTTGCCCGGGCTAATCTTGGAGACGGCTAATCCGATCGCGATGGGACTTTCACGAGAAGATTCATTATTTTCTTGGCCATGTTTTAGGCTTCAGTCGGTTCCGACTATTGGTTCAAACGGAAAAACTTGATCCGACGATAGTCGGAGAAAAGCGAGTGCAAACTTCATTCTAATTGTAAACCTAGGAGCTTGGAACGCTTAATTCAATTTTAGAACTTTCACGGGATTATTCAGTACCTTCTTAGGTGTTTACCCTACTTTTTACTCTGATCCGACTATCGGGTCAGACCGGACTCGATAATCGAAGGAACGCGAATGAAATGTTGTCACGGCGAGATATTGTTCTTTCAATTAGCGGAAATACTCGGAAGATTATGGCTTAAGGCCACCTCCGCAAATGATCGATGGATCTGATGATAATTGAAATAAAATTTAATCAGAGAATATATCGAACAGGGTTTGCAACTGCACAGGGGCCCGCAAGCGGAGCGAGGGAAACATTTTTTGCAATAAAAATCATTTGATTTCATTATTTGCATTTTTACTTCATTGAATGGGCCACACAAATGAGTATGGGACACACAAATCAGCATATGGGCCATAATTCTGTCGCGGGGACGGGCCTTATGAAGGAAAATCCGCGAGGGAAGAAAGCGAAAAAATTTGTTGGACTCTCTGCGGCCCCTCGCTGAATTTTCGCACAGGGCCTCCAATTGTCTGGCCGCGGCACTTAGTAAGGGGAGAATAGGTTAAGGATCATGGGTGTGTTGAAGAAGGTGGCTGTAATGTTTGTGTCTTATTTGACCAAGCTAGTAAACCAACTTTTGCGTTTGGCGTCTAGTGCCGCCTTATTTGGTGTAAGAAATGATTAAACAATTACTTTATTAAATAATGCAATATTTATTTAACCAACTCTTATTCCCGCAGGGCAAGTTATTGCCTCTAGTTCTCGGAGTGAGTGCAGGGAATTTAATGATTATACACAAAATCCTTACAACTATTTATACTACCTAATTCCCTACTTATGTTACTTAGCTTATTAAATTTACGTTACATAATCTATTCCCCTATGAAATCCACTTGTAATACAGTAGCCGATAGTTGTTTATTACAACTGTCATAATTTAAATTAACTTGTATTACAGTGTTTTTCATAGTGTGCTCTTACATACACTACATGGCGATAAACCCTGCGTTTGAACTCTTGGAAGCTATGTGGCCAAAATTATTTGTTATTTTTTCATTATACGTTTTCCTATCGCGGACTGTTTTTTTATTAAAAGGCGTTGCAACGCACGCGGGTTTTTGCCAGTTTATGATAAAACAGCATTCTTATGGATTTGAGACAAAATCATTTAAATTATCACTTCCCTGTCTATCACTTCCCTGTCGACATAGACTGAATGCCAGCATTTCCGAATAGGTTTTGTAAAATATTCTGCAAAACATCGAGCAAAAGTCGACGGTGTAATTAGGGAATCAGACTAGGAAAGAAATAATGTTTAAAATTATTAAAACTTAACATTTGCTCGAGTACTTTTCTATACTAACCTCACTTCCCTGCAGGCATTCTTGTACATGTTTAGCTTTCTATTCTCAGAAATTTTAATAGATATATCACTTAAATGCAATACTTATCATAATGTTTACCGAAAAATCTCTTTTAAGTAAAATATTCGTCACCTTTCAGTGTCTATTCTCACTTCCCTGTCATCCAAAAACTTAAAAGTGCTATAAACTATAAAAATGCAAATATTTTGACTGGCCCATTAAAACCTAGAATACTATTATTAATCTTCGTTATATCCAATTTTCAATTTTGAAATACATTAAAAAAACGAAGGGCCAAAAATAATTCGATTTTATTCCAGTTTTTGTAGAACTGCCCATATATAAAAATGAATCCGTTTCCCTTGGTCACGCGATAACTTGAGAACTACTTTACCGATTTCATTCATCTTTTTTTAAGTTTTCTAATACTTCGCAGAAGGTTCTTACGGAAAGAAAAATTAAGAAAATTGCGCGGATAATTTCAGGAAACTTTGGCAGCGCCAATTTGGCCGACAAGTTTGCCAATTATGTTCTGATCCCAATGAAAATCGGTATCTGGAGTTTTTTAAGCTAGCAAATAACGAATTTATGATCAGAACCATGGAGACTATACAAGGAGCATAAACTATTATGGGGAAAATTACGGGAAATGGAAGGGCAGAAAAAACTAAATTATTAGTTCATTTTTGGCCACAGATGTCACCCTTGTCTGATGTGCGCCACATGAAGTTAGCTGAATTTGACCCATTTCGAAGATTCGTTCAAAATTAAGTTAGTCGAAATGGGGCAATGCAAAAAAACTTCATTGGAAATTAATAAAAATTCATTTGAAAATCCAAAAAATGATTATATATGAATAATCGCATTGATATAAATCGCATTTAGAAGCTGATTTTTCAAATTAGGCGTAAACATAAAATATCTTAGTAATTAACGAACTTGGCCATGAACCGGATGAATAGAATCGGCCTTTTTTTGGGGTACATTTGACTGCAGCGCCCTCATTAATCAAACGAAAATTGACAACACGGAGTTTAAGATCCTTGTATAATCTCCAAGATCAGAACTTATAAATTCAAAGTGGCCGCGCCAATATGGCGGACGGATTTTTCCAATTGTATTCCGATTCCAATGAAAGTGGATATCTAGGGGTTTTTCAAGTTGCAAAAAACGAATTTATGATCAGAACTTATAAATTCAAAATAGTCGCGTCAATATGGCCGATGCATTTGCAAATGAATTTATGATCAGAACTTATAAATTTAAAATGGCCGCGCCAATATATCCGACGAAATTGCTAATTGTGTTCCGATTCCAATGAAAGTCGATATGTAAAATCAGTATCTGGGGGTTTTTAAGTTAGCAAATTACGAATTTATGATCAAAACTTTTAAATTTAAAATTTCGGGGGCAATATGGCGGACGAGTTTTGCCAAATAAGTGCCATTTCTCGGTCCGCTGTATGTAGGTTGTTCAAGAGTTGGGAAATCTGAAAATCTTCACATCCTAGCTCCAAATGGAAGAACATTGACCATAGTGTATCCTGGTCATTTCCCCTATTGTCGTGAAGTTTGCCATATTCTGAAATGTAGGAGATTTCTTAATTTTCCTCTAACAGTAAAAATGGTAGAAACGGTAGAAATAGGATTTCAAATTTGTATGAAGAAGATCTAAGATATAGTTCAATAAAAAAACGCCGTTCAGGAGAGCTATCCACAGTTCTACCAGTCAGACGCCTGCAAGGATGATCTTCGGAAAACAGATTACGTTGCCAGGTGATTTAAAGTTTGGAATTGTGCCAAAAAAAACCCCAACCACTAGCGAATACTCCTCTGCACTAAGAGCGAAATTAACGGAGATCCACGAGACTGTCGTGGAAATCTGCAATCTGCCAGCAACAGGATGAAGACCCGCTACGACTTAAGGGCGAACGGATCTGGATTTAAGGAACGCAATCGAGTCTACCTATAAAATCCTCGACGAATAAAAGGTAAATCGCCAAAACTACAAAAAAAATGGAAGGGTCTCTCCACCGTCATCGCGAGGTTAACGATGTCATCTATCGGATCCAAAGAATTCGACCGGTAAGAACAGGAACGGGGGACGCTTTGTTCGGGACGAACACTAAGTAAGAAGGGGGCAGCATAACAGCTAACGGAAAAGAGAAAGTTAAAATTCCAATTCACCGAGAAGTTTCATGTTCAGAGGCATCTACTTGAATACATATATAACGCAGTGTCACATCTCAATTTAGTACCGTTGTTCTAACTGAACCTCCGGGAAGATTGGGAAGAGGGAGAATAAAAAAAAAGGAGGAGCACATGTGTGCAAGAAGTTTTGTTTTGAAATTCAAGTTAAACAGGAACAAATTGTTCCAATTAATCTCTGACGAGTCCGAGAAGAAATAATACAACATTTTTTATAGTTAACTCTAAATTTTTATGTGGTATCGAAAATCATTTTTAGCAGATTTGTTGTTTTTTTATATGATTTTTTCCTACTGCGGACAGTGCCTACATTTTTTATTTAAAGGCGTTGCAACGCACGCGGGTTTTTTGCTAGCTTTATTAATAAAACAATAGTGTACGATGGAAAAAACAGAAATAAAGGGGCTTATTTATAAAAAAAATATGAGAAAAAAGAAATTTGTTCCTACATATTTCGCTGTAACTCAAAAAGTAGATCGTTAAGGTCCTTCTTTCTGAACTTTTTTAACATCTTGAAAAGTTTCTTAAAAAACTCGTGGAACACTCCAAGACTCCAGCTGCCTTGGTTTTTTTTGCTATTTACCATTCAAAAAATAAGTGTCACTTACTGATCGGTTTTTAGTATTTCTTAAGGCATGCTAGTTTTAAAAGATTAGCTTAGTACTTATATAGGGTTTAGTTATAGTTTTTACTTAGTAATGAATCTAAATTTAAGTTAGACTAAGTAAGGGGTGCGAGCTTCTACGAGCTTTTGTTATTTCTAGCAACGCAAGCCCGTGGAAGCCCGTCGCCTGGACGGGGGTCATCCGAGAGATTCCCCTCTGATGCCCCCGCCCAGATAGATTCGCCAGAGTTAAGTTAGCTAATAGAATAGAATAAGTTAGCGTAAGTTTTATATAAAATTTAAAAAAATATATTTACATATAGTACCTAAGTTTTTCAAATTTTTCTTAGGTAGTGGAAGCTCGTCGCCTGGACGGGGGTGACCCGAGACGTTTTCTTCTCCGCTGCCCCGCCCAGATAGTCTTTTTAGGGGTAAGTTAGGAGATTAAGTAGAATAAGATAGCTTTAAGATTTTTTTTTATATAAAATGAAAATAGTTTCTAAGTTTTTTTCAAATTTTTCTTAGAGGTAACACTATAATGATTTTTTTATATTAAAATAAAATGAAAAAATAGAGAAGATTTAGCCGAAAGGCATAGGTTAATTTAAAATATAGATTAATTTAGAGTGCCTGCTGAGGGCCAGTAAGTTGTTAATTAGAATAGGCTAAAATAATTAACTTTAAGCATTAGTTAAATTTATATTAAGATGATAAGGAAATAAATAAATGCTTTTTTAAAACTAAAACTTTGGCAAAATATATTATTATAGCATGCATAGTCATTCACAATATTATTGTAAAGATGGAGATATACAAACTTCGGAGCATTCTTCTATAGATTTAACCTTAGTGTAAAAAACCTGCGACTGAATGACCCACACTGCAAATGTAGTGTGTTGAAAAAACACACCTAAGTGTGTTGTTTTCTTGTAGTCATTTTTAATCCACTTTAAAGAGTGTTGTTTCCGTAAAGTGCGTTAAATAACACACCTAAAAGTGTTGAAACAACGCAGTAGAAAAAAGGTTTTAAAATAGAATTCATGGCGGCCTAAGGATATGCAACATCCAGTCATGTGACATTTGAAGGCTTCGATTTAAACTTTTATTTATGTCGCGTTTCCATATAATGTATGTGAGTTTCCAGCCTTTTTGCCCAGGTTCGACCGAAATTAGCCAAAACATATTCATATAACTCCTACGAAATTTCTCTTAATTATAGCGTTATAAATCCGTATGGTAAGTATATTTTAAACAAAAACTATCGCTCACAATCAGAATAGGTCTGTAATTGATATTTGCGATTTGATTTTTCCACATGATTTGGCTTTATTTAAAGGTATGAGTAAAACATAATGTTCCATTAGTGTATCACGAGGGCATTGAATTTTGTGTGTAAAAAGAATAATAAATTACAATAAAAACAATTATAAGAGTTTTCATAATTATCCTATTATATTTATTTATTCATTTCTGTTTTCATCTCCTCATCAAACCTATCTAAATAGTACGAGAAAATTGCAAAAATGTGGATTTTTGATGCATTTTGAATGCGTTGCTCCACTATTTTTTTAATTTCTCCAGTTCTGTTGGTCGTAGAAAAATAAAAAAAATTGAAAAATACTTGTGAATGGACAGACTAACGCGCTGATTTGATATAAATCCTATAAAAATGAATCCTAACCTCAAAAAACGAAAATGTATGAAATTATGTTTTTTGTTTACTAAAAATGCAATAAATAACGGGAAAATAGTCGGATTTTCATAAAAATTGAAGAAAATGTGTATTTTGATGCTATAAATACGTGGTTGAAATTTCAAAAACAAAATTTGATTTTTACGGCAACAATTGGTACTTTTCGAAAAACATTAAAATTGCCGTCATTTTATGCCAAATCATCGTAGGTTAAATTGTTTTTTAATTTGTAGGTTTCTTTATGTTATTTCTTTTGAGCATATGCAATACTTCGTTACTTTATTTAAAATGCTCATTTTAGGAATTTGACAATTGAAATTTTTTAGCAAAGCACTCGAAATGCAACTAAAATCCACATTTATGCAATTTTCTCGCGCGCACAGTCCCGATTTTGCAGAAATTTTTTTTTCGCTTTATCTTAACATATGTAAAGAAAAAAAAAGAAAAAAATTCAACTTCCCAACTACATCATAACTTTGCTTTTTTTTGTTTAATTTCCCTCTACTAAAATTATTCTACACACCAAAAAGTGTGTTGTATTTTCATAGCTCAAAAGCGTGTTGTTACTCCAAAAGTGTGTTAATAAATGTTAAGTGAGTGGTTTCAACGCATTTAAGTGTGTTGTTTAGACTTCAGGTCATAATTCACGACTTATTTTTAACACAGTAAAAAGCGTGTTATAATTTTAGCACGGAAGAGCGTGTCAATTGCAAGATAAACTGTGTTAAAAAACAACACACTTTTTCTTGACAACACAATTAGGTGTGTTGAATTATACACTGTGGTGCGTTAAACAATACATTTTGTGTGCTAAAAAACACATTTCAGTGTGTTACACCTTTTACAGTGCAGGCCTTAAGGCCCAACTATGCATGGCATAAGCGCATATGCCAAGTGCATATGTCAAGTTCGGAACCAGAGCTTGTTATGAAAGTGGCTACGGTTGACATAACACGGCATAAAAGCTTTCGTTAAACATTCGTTAAACATAATGAATGCGACTTGGGTCGAACGTGACATGACAACATTAGGAAAGGCAAGATTATGTTTATTGCTGTTTATTAGAGCAAGTGATTTTTGTTCATGTATGGAGAAATAAAAATATCTCTACATATATACATAAATCAAAATTAATTTTCACTTTCACAGCGCAGATTTTACATAAACTTTATGTCGCTTATGTTATGCATAGGCGGTAATATGTTTTGATTGACATAATGCTGACTTTCGATATTTATTGACCATTTGACATATGCGCTTATGCCATACATAGTTGGGCCTTTAGAAAGGCAAAGTCTGAAGTCACAAACAGCTTCTCAAATTGGCGTTTGAGCCGCCTGTACACCAGGATATAGATTCAAGAAGTGCGGATCTGTTAGGGTACGTGCAGTACGCAGCGTAGATGGTAGAGTAGAGCATAGCAGCGCATACTCGTTATAGAACTCTCAATGGGTTTTAAATGGAAGTGTGCATAACGCCGATTGCTTGCTCGATCATAAGCGCGCGTTCAGCGCGCTGAAATTTTTGGTATCTCTGAAGAGAGATGTTTTGCGCGCTTTTTCCTAGCAGCGGACATTGTGAATGGTGTGATGTATGATGTACGATTTTTTCCAAGCGTTTAATAAGAAATTTTGTTTAGTAATGAAGTCAATTAAAAATTTAATATTTTTTTACCTTGAGTATTTTTTTTAAAGAAAGGTAAAGCAGCGAATGCTTTTGCAAAAAAAGTGCGTGTCGAAAAATTTTTTAATTGTAATTTATTTTTTGTTTTAAATTTTGAATTTTGAATGAATGATTGAAATTGATATTCGGTGAGATGTACAACATTTACCAACTTCATTTGTAACAGACACCACAATATTCTTCACAGCTCTCGATATTCACAACAAAAGGTTTTCAAAATCTATCTTGGCCTCTAGTATGTCAGAGCAGATTGTCGTCGATTCAAAATTCGAATCCTGTAAGATGCTTAGATGACTAATGTTCCCTGGTGTAAATGTCTGCTTTTTGTGTAGTGAAAATGCACCGCAGATAGCATGTGTTCTGACTGATGTGAAAAGAGCCGATTCCTAATTTTAATCTCTATTATTGCAGTACGATTACATTATGGTACATTATGCACTTGAGATACTTAGGAGGGCATTAGGTTCCAGGTTTTTCAATTGGGCTTCTGAGCCTGTTTTTGTTCCAGCTTAGGCCCGCACACTAGTTCAGCGTAGGGTCGCAATCTGTCTAAAAATGGTCGTATAAGTCAATGCATACGTTACATTCCCAGTTTTTCCCAGGCCATTGTATAAAATAATAAGAATTTTTCATCACGCCATACTCTCTTCATTTCCAGATATTTAAAATATTTTCATTACTTTTTTTGGATATTCGATTTGGGTGGTATTTGAAACAGTGAACAACAGTGGCTACACCCAATTGCTATTGAGTCGAAATATAGTAATAGTATCACGTATACTTTTTATGTCAAATTATCGAAAAAACCTCGTTTTTTTACCAACCGATCCATCCGAAAAGTAAAATATGTGTAAAATAGGAAAAATTCCGTAGAATTCGATGAACTACTTTTGGCACTCGTAGGCCTTTGGGGAAGTTTCCAAAATGGCGTCAAAAGTGGGCCAAAAACAGATTTTCGCGTTTTAAAAAAACTACACATTGTACAAAAAAAGGTTCAAATAAAGTTTGTAGATCTTTTTCATACTAATAAAATGACACCAGTTTGATGTCAATACATAAACAAATAAAGGAGTAATTGCAAAAAAAAACCGCTAAAAATCACGTTTTTTTTAAATGCTCATATCTTTTACAAAAAAAAAATTTTGTAATGAAACTCGTGGAAAGTGTAGCCCTTGGGGAGTGCAATAAAAAAGTTTTTGTAAATTTGCAAAATAATAAATGATTTTTGCAAAATACGGTTTTTTCAAAAAAAAGACCTTTGTTGTCGAATTCGATTAGCTCATAGCCATCAACACCTACAGAAATGTTTTTGGGCTCAAAATGTTCTGGAAGAGTTGTGCTAATAGTTATGTTTTGTGCGCACATTGCTACTTCATTGGAAACATGCGAAAAGATGGCCGGAAAAATGAAAAAAACAATTTTGCTCACGAAATTCGATTAATTGCCTATCGATAGGCAAAAAATATATATATTTTACGACCATCATAGAAAATTAACTCCTAACTCGACATACTTCCCTGCGACCTCTTGCCTAAAAAACCGGATACACGAAATGTTGGATAGTGTAACTTGCATCAATTGTATTCTACTTGTCATACCCTTTCATTTGATATCCATTTCGGGGTGTCGGGGAACACAATTGCGAAATACGGCCGACATCTTGATTTTTTTACAAAATGGTCAGATTGCATTGTCACGCGAACTATACATATCGTTGATAGTGGCCCAACTCAAAAACAAATGATTTTACAGGGGAGCAATTTAAAAGTTTCTAGTTTCATACAAGCCCTTGTCATGATCTTGGAGTCCAGCGGGTTTCCTGCGCTCATTTTTGGAAGTAATAATATGGTGTTTTACCACATAAAAATATGCGGATTTAGCTCTACATTTTCAAAATAAACTCGAAATTGGAAATTTTTGAGTTGTGCCACTATTCTGGAGAAGCGACGATATGTGCAAAATTTTAAGTTGATCGGTTATATGGAAGTGGGTCAAAATCAAGTTGCAAGATTTGTCTACATACATACATACATACAGGTGAAGCTAATTTAAAGCGTATAAAAAAGAAAATAAGTGAAAATTGCCTCCTTTCTACTTATAGAACAAAAATGTATATTTTGATTTTTGTATTTGTAAGCATGCTATATATTCTTGACAATAAAAACGTGTGTTTGATTGAGCACCGAAAGCTTAATTAATTTCATATTATTACAACAAATAAGTGAAAAAATGAACTTGAGTTACTCACCTGCCCATATGCATACATATTGTTATGAGTTTGGGATGGATTAACTTTCGATAACAAAAACCTGGCTTGTGATCCACCATGTTCAGTGTCGATGTATCGCGGCATTGGAAAACGTGTTTGCAGAATTTCTTGAGCATCATCCACGGGTGCCTATGAAATTGTAATTGATATTAATTTTGACATTTTGTTTCAAAATAAGATATCTACATATACAGGGTGTCCCACGAGGAGTTACAAAGCGGCCGGCTGTGGATAGGTTATGGATAGACGAACAAAAAATCGTTTGGGGGGGGGGGAATCGTAACGGTTTAGCAGCTAGGGCGATTTGAAGTTTTTTTTATAGTTTTACATATCACCCTGTATTTTTGTAACCCTGACTTATGAAAATAAGTCATATGGTGTAACTACAATTGGGGCAACGGGCGAAACTACCGTCGCAGCTACTGTCAAACACATTTATAATACACACGATTCTTATAAAGTGCCCAAAATTGTACCACGTCCACGGCGACGAGTGCGACCACTCTATTCAAGTTCTAATTCGCCGCCGTCATTTGTCAAAAGTTGTTTTGTGATTTTTGTTTTTCTACATGGAATGATAGTTTATATATGAGCAGTTTATTTAGTTATGAGCAGTTTATATAGCGGCTTGTAAATGCATGTGTACATATACGCTGAAATGAAATCATTTCTATTGCTTCTTTTAGCCGAGAAATGTAAAAAACAATGGAAAAGTTAGTGATTAGCTGGCGACATCGCCCTAATTATGTTCACGCGAGTACTTCCGCCGCGATAGCCCCCGTGGCCGTGGTCGTCGCCGATTATTGTTCTTTTTGAGGTTTTGGCCAGCTTTTTGGGATTCTGTCCCACTGTGCGCCGTGAACGATTGGATTTCGTTGGGATTTATCTCAAACTTCACATTTCCCCGTTTTTCATCCATTATAATATTTTGAGGGGGCGCCTTGCAAAAAAAAATCAAAAAAGTTGAAAATAAGGGCCACCCTAATATGTATATACTTGTACTATATTAGTTATACATGTATACATGTAACATGTATGCATGTAACAATAGCTTTGCCATTAAAAATTGCTTGGGGTAAAAAAGGACCCCGGCTAGCGTTAATGCAATTTTAAAACAGATAGGAAGCGAGGGTTAATCTTACCTGCAACAATTGTTTAAAATTCTCATATTCTGGCATATCTTGATATTTTAATGCTCGCCATTGTGCAATAGTTTCGCCGTGATATATAAGTATTTGGAAAAACGTATCCATTAGTAAAATGCGATCAGGCTGTATTGAGGACGTATCCAAAAGTACAGGTTCTGGGGGACCATTAAAACTATAGCTGTATAATATGGGTTGAATCATTATCAGCGACTGAGTCAAATCCTCTCTCATAAGCATATGCCTAAAATATTCAAGTATTTTATTAATATAAAAACATTGGATTTCCTACCTGTAAAAAGTAGTCTCGTCAGGAGAGTTATTAAAAACTTGGAGAAATTGTGATCTTCTTAGATGATACATAAACTGCGGATATAAACTGAAATTTTCTGTTAATCTAAAAGTATTTGGGTCATCTTTATTATATTCTCCAAATTTTTGACACTGAAAATAATATCACTTAAATGACCTTTCGAATACATTTATATATCCCTTTTCATACTAGTTTAATCAACTGACGATCTACCCATCGCAAAACATCAGGCCCGTCATCAGTTTCGGCGCGGTACACAACCATTCTTGACATAACAACAGCAGCAGCTTCTTGGTCGTATCCTGCACTTATGTGGTGAATATTTGAAGACGCGTCTGCCCAACTTAATAAAGAAAATTACAATTAAGTAATAACATGATTTGAAAAATTACTTTCTAGCGAGGGTGGTGACTCGTATACGTCTCTGACCACTCGAGTGTTGATACTGTGTTATATACTGAAGACATCCTCTACCACCTTGCGGTATCGGCGCAGCATGCTGATTAATTACTTCAAAGAAGAAAGCCATGGTCGAACTAGGATTTAGTGTACACAGTTTCCACTGAACTGTGTTTCCCATTCCAATTTCTGTGTCCGAAACTGATGTATTCTTAACATTCAAAGACACACATGAACCTATTCCACCACATATTTTTAATTCACGTGAACACTTGACTTCCAAAGTTCCATTAAAAGCCATCTTTAGATCTGAATTTTGATCACGAGCAAAAACTCGCTGAAAAGTTTGTTTGAAAAGCGAAGAATTAAATGAGTCTCCCATAACCATATGGCCCCCTGTAGAATTGCAGCATTGTTTCATTTCTAATAAACCAGTTTGGTCCAAAGCGCAAGAATATATATCTATGCAGTGACCATTTGTTGCAGCGCGGAATGCTAAAGAATCATAATGTTTTATCGCTTTCTTTAAATATTTAACACTGTCCTTTTGAATATCATGATGTGACCTAATGGGATGTTTTAATTCATCGTCAACAACTTGGCCCGGGCCTTGTGAACAGGGTCCTCCAACAAAAAGCATTATACGTGCACCTGTATTAGGATATGTGCACTCAAGAAGGCCAACTGCAATCGATAAGGCTGCCCCTGTCGATCGCAAATAACGCTTCCCCTGTTGAATTGGCCAAGGATCCTTTTGCAATTCACAAAGAAGATCAGTTAGAGCCATGTCACATTTACTTATCGGTTGCAGGAAACGATTTGCTGGTAGAGCTGGGGCGTTGTTCGGTCCCCTTATATTTTGGCTAGTGGGCGCAGACCTACCTATTCCAAGCATATCTTGTATTTGTTTTGCTGTAAGATCTTTTGTTCCCCGAAAAACGTAACTCCTGCAGCATCCTTCAGTGCCAAGTTCGTGAACTTGAATCATTTTTCCAAACGTCATTAAGCCTATCAGTGCATTTGGGGGGAGAAGACTAAGTGACATTTGAAGAGAATCTCTCAACGCACCCAGCTCTTCTTCGTCCATACATGTATCTACCAGAAATAAGAAAACTGGTGGCATGCAAGGTGCTCTAGAAAGTGTGTATTCAATAGTACTGAAACTTGGAATCAACTCTGCAGGTTGATGCTGTTCTGAAATAGCTGCATATTGTGGGGGAAACTATAAGGAAAGATCACATTATTAACAAATACTAATTATTAATTGTTGTTACATTACCGGGTTCCGTTGAAAGCAGAAATTACACACCCATAATTTCGCCCGGTAATCAACTTGGCAGAATGGATTTAATATTGCCCGGCAGGTACCTCGGGTGCAAATTACAGGCTCATATTGAATGGGGGGTAAATCTATTCTCTCCTTTATTGGTTGATAGAGGCAAGCCAGAGGAACGACTAATCTACTAGCGTCAATTCTACTCGAGGGCCATACGTTCCAAGTAAGACGAATCCCATCCCGATCCTCATTTTGTTGAATGAACTCTTCATAAGTAGTCATCTGCAAAGATGATAGCCACATAATATAATAAATTCAACTTACTTTTCTGCCTCACCTTTTTAAACTAATAACCGAGCCACGTCACAACAGATGACATACCTGTGTTTGTTTCAGCCTTAGATAGAGAACTACAGGAAAGGCCCTCGGGTATAAAATCCGTGTATGGGAGCGTAGTGAAATCGCAATCAGTCAACTGTCAAATTGGTACAATTTCTTGTTAGTTAACTGTCAAATTTTCCCGCGGCACTTTCTTTAAAACGAGTTTTTCTATAAAATTTATTTACAGTTTTTCGCAAAACTAATTAAAAAGAAGAAAGAAAGTTTAAAGAATTTGTTTTTGTCAATTAGAAGTTGTTACGAGTGAATTTTCAGTGAAAAAAAGAGCAATGAAGTGTGCCGTTTGAATTTCACTACGCTAAAACTCCGAGGGCCCTTCCTGTAGTTTTGTATCTAAGGTTTCAGCCGTCAAATTTAAAACAAAACAAGACAAACTAGTCGCAGCCCAAAAGAAATAAAATGAATGCGATTTGTAGTTTTTGCGAAGCAAATAGACATTTTTTAAGCTAGAGCAATATTCTCTTGCCGAAAAAAAATTGCTCGTAAAGCCCAGTCTCCATACAATGGCCCATTTTACACGATGAAACACGAAACAAAAAGTTTCATGCAACTTTACTCGGTTTGCCGGGGAGAGGAGAGAGAGGGCTGGCTCCCGTTCAAACCGAGCAAAGTTGCATGAAACTTTTTGTTTCGTGTTTCATCGTGTAAAATTGGCCAATACAAAATCCCAATGTGCCTGTTCACACGGGTGGTCACCGCGACCTTTCAACACGAAATTTACAGGTGCGGGGAGCGTTCGGGTGGGAAGGAAATGCGTCTCTTTTCTGACCAGCTGACTGTTTCAATTTCATTTTGTATCACCTTACTGTTCCATTTTATTTTCGTTTCACCCGTATTGGGAGCAAACTTGCGATAGGACAATTTTCAGGCTTCAGTTTTGTTGCACAGATTTTTTACTAAAATTAATTATATTCAGGTAATCACAGTTTATAAAAATGTATGTCACTTTTATGAAAATCACAAACTTTGTTCCCGTACCGTATGTTCCACCTGTCATAAAAACGACTGGTTACAAAGCGAAACGTGTAAACAAATATTCGCTTTTTCGTTCGCTTTGTCGCGCCTCAAAGCGACCTGTGTGAACAGGCACAATACAAATTTTATGACAGATTCTACAAAAATGGCCTCTTATGTACCGTTTTCTTAAAGCATGGAGAATATACAAGGAGACAAAACTCTTATGGGGAAAATGACAGGAAATGGATGGGTAGAAGAAACTAAACTTCTAGTTCATTTTTGGCCACAGATGTCACCTTTGTCCGATGTACCCCAAATGAAATTAATAAAAATTCATTGGAAACATCAAAAATTGATTAATTACGAATAATCGCATTGATATAAAATCGAATTTAGAAGCTGGTAAACAGCTGTAAGCTGCTAAACGTAAAATATATTAGTAATAAACGATGTTTTTTGGAGTACATTTGACTACAGCGCCACCAATAATCAAACGAAAATTGACAACACGTAGTTTTGTCTCCTTGTATAGCCTGCATGAAAAAAAGTAACGCAGTTTGTCAATTATCGCATTTTTGGAATTATAATACTTTAAAGTTAAATAAAACAATAACAGTGCATAAGTGCCAAATTTTTTTTAACGCGGCTGAATTCTACGTATGTAACTGTCCTTGTGTGAAAATTTCATCGAAATCGGGCGTGGAGGAGTTATTCTGAATATTTACCAATTATCCCTTTCACAAGTTGCATGTGAACGAAAAAGAGAAAAGTTCTGACAACGTCACTGTTCAATTACAGTGAGGGCGGCGGCGGGCGCTAACGTTGACAACTCTATAGATACCGTGTATTCTTATGAGAATAGTTTAAATGGCAGCGGCAAGCAAACGTTGCGTTCGTGGCAACGCGACCAATTTCTATTTTCTATTTTGACAGGCGTTGGCTCAGTTTTGGAAATAATTAATTCCAAACGCAGTAACTTTGGGAAACATTTAAGATGCAAAAAACACATAAAACAACATTAAAATCACAGACTTAACTATCTGTAATACAGATGTTCCGCTTCATACAAAATTTTGGCACCAGCAAATTGCTGGGTAGGATTTATAATAAATCCTAAGGCGAAGCTTTAGGATACACATTCCACAAAGCTCTCCGCGCATTTCCCCAAGTTCTCTGTTAACAGACAAGGAAGAGAGGAAGGGCAGGTTTGCTTCGGAACTTCGTTCCACACGGACGAAATGTATTTTTTCGCCTGCTCCACCCTCACTCTCTTTGCCCTGTCAGCCAGGCTGCAGACGAGACAATTCTTTTGTGCTCACGCGCAGGATGGATTTTTTTTCATATCCATTATGGCAGGTCATGATTTTGTTTTTTTCTTGTTTTCAGGCATATGAATATTTCTCCAATGAAATGGAATATTCTTTTTAGAGGCCATTTCGCTTCATTTCGCATTTCCCGGTCTTTGATAGTTGTTCCCGGCATACGATTTCAGGTGCGCGGGGCATAGTCTATTTGATTTGTATTTGATTAGCCACGGGCTAAGGCGCAGGGCACCCCCGCGCCGGATAGATTTTTTAATTTCCAATTTTTTAATATGGTTATTTGAAATGGTGAATTGTCGCAGGTCATGATTTTGCTTTTTTGTTGCATGCAGGCATATTATTTTGCCGATGAAATGGAATATTCTTTTTAGATTACTTTTCGTATTTAAGGCATTATGCTACATTTTGTTTCCGGCCGTAGATTTCAGGTTAATTTATACTTCGAAATCGAATAAAAAAAATGTTTTACAAATTAAATTTATGCCTTTATTTCTTGAGTTTATAAAATTGACCAACTCTAACTTAATTCTATATTAATTATGCACCTAGCAGGTGATGGGTAATTATGCTGATTTCTAGATTCCTATAGATTGTGAAAATCTTCATGGCTCAACCGTCTAGACCAGTGGTCTCCAAAGTGGGGTACGCGTGGTACCGCAGAAAATTCTAGGGAGTACGACAAATTTCTCTTCAAAGTACTTTATGTCCTCTTCTTTTCCGAGATATGCAATTAATAGGAGCAAAAAACGGCAAATAATCGTTAACAGCCTTTTTAAAACAAGCGCTATCTTTACTGGTTCACGGGGATACCGCGTCACGGGGCTACAAGGAATACGGGTTTAAATATCAAGCAGCAATTGAAGCACAGCCTATTGTTGGGCTTGGCTTTCTCCAGCGTTCGCCTCCATGATTGTCTGTCTCCAGTTTCTCCAGTTCCAGTTTCTTATTCGTAATTGTGTTAAGTCTTCCTCGACGCCGTCTACATATCTTTTCTTAGGTCGTCCTGGTTTGCTTTTTCCTGTCGGTAAACTCTCAGTGAATGTTGTCGGCAGCAACTTCAGGAGGTAGGGAGGCGATGGTCGTTTTACTTTTGTACGATTAAGATACATTGCCTGTATCTCAAATCGTTCAGGCTCATCTCCTGTCTTTTCCCATACAGAACCATGAAAAACACGTTTCCTGCTTTGGCAATCTTGGATGAGGGTCTTTGAAAACATCAATAACTGGTTGCAAGTCATCATTGTTCTGCAGGACTTTCAGAAGTTTCAGTTTCGCCTAATTAAAAAAGCAGAAGTGGTGACATAACTACTCATGTCGTGCAGGAATAATATATCGTCTGAAAGGGTTTTTCCCAGCAGCAAGATCGTGATTCTAGACGGTTTGAGACAACGGTAATCTAAGGCACAATAATAGATACAGGCCGGCTCTTGTTTTTGGAGTTTGCTAGGAAACTATCTTGCGAGGCAATTAGCACCATCGATTCTGTAAATGATATTGCGGAAGATTATTTTCTTTGCGCTCTTCTCAATCGCTTGGTGTTTTCATTAGCTTTAGGGAAGTCATCGAAAATTAGATTTGTAGTTTGACTTGACATGATACATAACTGGTGGAAATTTCTGATGTAACAAAAACCCTGCATCGAAGACATATTTTCTATCGCTCAAGTCCGCCTATTCAGTCGGTAAAAAGCCTTGCTCATCGAAAAGAAAGAAAGGGAGGGTTGGGGTTAAGTTCGTAAGGCAAATATTCTCACAGCTCTTCATCTGAATATTTCACGAAGAACTCGATTCAGATAGAAGACAGGGCTGTAGTCATCAATCCAACCACACTTTTCCTGCGAATGTTTCACGATGGTCTTTCTTAGGAAAAAGGTGGTTGGATTAACTAGGATTATAACTACTGCTTAGTTATTTTTTCCGCGCCCAACATACATAGATATTATGTATACTCTTGTTCAGGATGACGAATACTACAACATACTACAATTTCAAGGTCATCGGAGGGCTGGGGGTTAATCTGAATAATTACCTTATTTTCAAATGCTTGGTATCAGTAAAAGGATTAACGGGATAAATCTTACACGAAATCATAAAAAAATATTTTATATTTTAGTAGGATGCGCCCTTGAGAAATGGGCTGTTGAAAGGAAAATTCGAGACTCTTGATGAAACCGCAACATTCGTTGGTTAAGGGGTAATATCACCTTGTGTTCACTAAATTTCACGTGATTTTCTGAGACGTACCACGAACGCTAGGACAGAGATAGAGATATGATGTTTTGTGCATATGAAAGTACTAGTCTTTAATTACAAAAAACATGTTTTATTTTTATTTTACGATACAAAATGGCACGCACGCGAGGAAAATAAACACGGACCGGGTCGACATGGGCCACAATTCTTAACCAAACAAAAACCAAAAATTTTCTTAAAATATAGTCCAAAATCTAGCGAACGTCGTAGGATTTTTTCGAAAAATTGATTTACAGAATATGGGGTTAACTTGAACTTTTTTTCTTGTTTTTTTCGAAAAAATCGGCCGAAAATCGCTAATAAAATCTTTAAAAAACAATTTATCAAAAAAGTCCTACGACTTTCACTAGAAAATATTGTTTTAAACTTGCAGTTAAAATTTCAAGTCAATCTGATAAAAATTGAGGAAGTTACTGGTACGCCCAGTTTGGAAAATGTGGAGCCGACATATTTGAAGTTAAAGTTTTGATCCCCTCATAATCGAATTTTTGTATCATTCTTGGATACTTTATGGAGTGTTTAAGCCAATAAGAAAGAAAGTGAAAAAAGGCACAAGGTGATATTACCCCTTAATCGAAGAAAGGTGATCCCAACAACTTACCCTTAAATTCGCTCCAAAACAATAATAAATCAATATAAAGCTTCTTCAATATCTAGAAATTTCCCTTAATTTAGAAATTAGCCTTGAGAATTTCAGTTATTTTCCTTATTAAATTTGTTTTTTTCTTAAAAACCCATACCTACCCCACCTTAAATTACCTATTATAAATTACCTAGAGCTAGACGATTGGAATTTTTTTGGAGCCGGTTAAGTCTGGAGCCCCACTTATAAATACATGCATATTATACCAAAATTATTATTGAAACTTATTAATAAACCATCCAAACAATATATTGAACTTGAAACCTTATCCTTGTTTTCAGAACAATATCCGAATATGTATGATCTGAAAACCCAGCGATCTACTTCCACCGACCGGAACCCAAATTAAG
Source organism: Thereva nobilitata (assembly GCA_963855945.1). Lineage (NCBI taxonomy): Eukaryota > Metazoa > Arthropoda > Insecta > Diptera > Therevidae > Thereva > Thereva nobilitata. The sequence continues at coordinate 80,240,920 of OY979695.1, forward strand.
TTCAACCAATGGGCATATTCACACGCTGCCATAATTGTGGTGGGTAAAACCGGTTTTATTAAACTCCTAGCAACTCAGACGGGGCGTAAATGAGTGTAGTAAAATTGAATGCTATACAGGAACCTTTAAATGTATTGCAGATGAAATTTACTTGTTAGAGAAAAACAGAGCTAAAGAATGCAAGAGATAGAAGTAACTTTTTATATGTGTGCTAGTTTTCACGCGTTTGGTTTTGCGTGAAAATTTTTTCGTTAAGTTCTTCCGCTCCCTTCCCTCTCTCATCTATAAAACCGGTTTTAGGCGCCATGAATGTGCACTGTGTGAATAGGCCCAATAAAATCGATTATGTCGCGTGAATTACCGATACCGCCTCTTAGCCCTACGTACAATAGTATATTCTCACGATGACCCCATGTCCTACGACCGTCCCAATTAGGAATCTCATATTACATGGTCCAGATCCAAATCCGGTAGTCTAGACGGTTGACCCATAAAGATTTTCACAATCTATAGGAATCTAGAAATCAGCATAATTAGCCTTCACCTGCTAGGTGCATAATTAATAAAGAATTAAGTTAGAGTTGGTCAATTTTATAAACTCAAGAAATAAAGGCATAAATTTAATTTGTAAAACATTTTTTTATTCGATTTCGAAGTATAAAATATACCTGAAATCTACGGCCGGAAACAAAATGTAGCATAATGCGTTAAATATGAAAAGTAATATAAAAAGAATATTCCATTTCATCGGAAAAAAAATATGCCTGCATGCAACAAAAAAGCAAAATCATGACCTGCAACATTTCACCATTTCAAATAACCATATTAAAAAAATGGAAATTAAAAAATCTATCCGGCGCGGGGGTGCGGAATTTTTAGGAAGGGGCCAGCAGCACCGTGCCGCGCGCCCCAAACTCTCAAAAATAATGAGAGGAAAAAAGTAACCATTGTACCAAAATTATGTGCTTTTTATGTGCTTTAAGATACCCGAAGAATAAACCCTAAAAACTGCATAGGAAAAGAGAAGCAGAAATTACCACATTTTTGGTAAGACCACGTGGTCGCGACGAAAATTAAATCAAAAAGTATCAAAAATATTTGACAACAGAATAATGTGCTATTTACGTGCTCTTCTTTCAACACTTCATACATATTTTTTATTAATTAGAAATACCCGTTTTTTTAATTTTTATTACAAAAATCGTTTTTGACACAAAATCTGTACAGACAGTTGTTAGATTAAAGGCCCAATTATAATGAACGGATTTGAGTGGATTGAAATGTCAAAAAACGCATTGGATCGGATAGGAAATTGCCTGGTTATAATAACGCATCTGCTCGGATTAAAACGTCAAAGTTTATTGTAAACAACAATGAAAAATATTGTACGCTAAAGTGTACTTAAAGCGTGAATAAATAGACGGAGTGATTAATAATTATTTATTATAAATAATTACATAATTTTGAACCTCGTTAATGAGTTGTAGGCCGGTAAACATTTGTGCACTTATACTTTTAAGGTTATGTTGATCAAATTTTTGACAGTTCACTGCGGCAATTTCTAATCTTTTAAAAACGAATGCGCTCAAATCCGACCGAATCCGCTTGAATGCGTTCATTATAATCGGTTAAATCTAAAATGTATGCTGGGAAAACCGATTTGACAGTACAATCCGTTTTGTTGCGCTCAAATCCGCTCATTATAATTGGGCCTTAAAGAAGATGAAAAACGTTCATAACAAAAAAACAGCTGAAATGTCATGTACTCATAACCGTTAAAATTTACTCAAGAAATAAATTACCTAGTTTATAGCTACTCCAAAAATAATTCGAATTATGGATCATCCAAAATTTTTTGTAGTATAAACGGGATAATTCGAATTATGGCTTAAACCCAAATTTTTCGGCTTAAGCCAAAGTTATAAGAATGTAAGTTGAAATCGATTGCGTATTAAATACCCGTTTATATTTTAATTCGAAATTTTGGCGTAACTTTAAGTTAAATCGAATTAATTTTGTTGCTATAAACTTGGTGAATGAATCGACACTTATTTCTCGAGGAAAAACTAAAATTTTATCAAAAGCGACATCTGCGTGTCACAAAAAAACACGATATTTCTGGGAGAATTTCTTGACTCTAGCATACCGGTTAAAGAAATCGCTCCAGAAAATATTTCTGAACCATTTCTTGACCATTTTTTTTACATAAGCCCGGTATGCAAGGCTCAAGAAATTTGCTCAAGAAAACTTCTGCATTTATTTCCCTTAAGAAAAAATGACAGCAGCTCAGAAATTTTAACAGTTACTTATTTTCATTGCAGACATTAAATAAATTGTTTTATGATAGCTTAGAATTAATGAATTGTTTTAATTAGTAAAGCTAAGTATGCTGTTCTTAAGTACGGCGGTCAAGAAAAATGCTCTTATTATTTCTCGACCCCGGTACAGAAAATTTTGACAAGTGAATGCGAAGACTTTTTTTCTTGACTAAAATTGACATTTAACATTTATGTGTAGGAAAATAATATCGGGCTGCCGGAAATGTTTTTTTAAAGTTCTTCCGCACAATAAAAAGAAGGAATTTTCTCAGAAACGTATTTTAAAACAACACTAAAATAATGAATAATCACTTAAACTGTCCTTTAATTATATTAAGCTCTATAAAAACTATAAAAAAATGAAAACACTTCCCGCGGCCTAATCAAATGTCAATTTCGGTCAAGAAAAAATTGTCTTCCCAATTTTTTCTTTACCGCATCAGAAAAAGGCTCCATCTACGTGTCAGAATAGTACTAGCACTTTTCTTGAGCGAACACCGTACTAGGTACAGAAATTTCTTGAGCAAAAATTCCTAGAGCATTTCTTGACCGATTACTTAAGCGTTTTTTTACATGAAGTTTATATGGGGAAATTTTTCTTGACCGCCGTACTTAGGAACAGCATACTTAGCTTAAAGAATTAAAAAATAATTTAAAAAATCTGAGTAAAAACCAACAATATGTAATTTTTTCCATTGCTGACAGTTATTTTCAATTTCAAAAACCACCTGAGACGCCAAGACTTCATGAGCCGTTAAAATTTCTTAAGGAAATAAATGATTCGACACTTATTTCTGGAGGAAAAACTATAATTGTATCATAAGCGACATCTGCGTGTCACTAACACTGCGTCTACACACTCCATATTTTTCGACATGGAGGCTATACAAGGAGATAAAACTCCGTGTTGTCAATTTTCGTTTGATTATTGGTGGCGCTGTAGTCAAATGTACCCCGAAAAACATGGCCGATTATATTTATCCGGTTCATGGTAAAGTTCGTTTATTACTAATATATTTTACGTTTAGCAGCTTACAGCTGTTTACCAGCTTCCAAATTCGATTTTATATCAATGCGATTATTCGTAATTAATCAATTTTTGATGTTTCCAATGAATTTTTATTAAATTCATGTGGGGTACATCGGACAAAGGTGACATCTGTGGCCAAAAATGAACTTCTAGTTTAGTTTCTTCTACCCATCCATTTCCTGTCATTTTCCCCATAAGAGTTTTGTCTCCTTGTATATTCTCCATGTTTTTCGACATCGACTTTGCCATATTTTATGGCTTGAGCTGTCAAATGTTATGGTGGTGGGCAATTCATGGCATGGAATTTTCATGGAAAAAATGGCACATTTTCACAAATGTTATCGAGACAAAAATATTTTCTGAATTATAATCATGCGTACATGTATTTACACCGAATCAAACTAAATTTTAAACTTTCCGCCCTAGTTGTGTGAACAAACGTCAAATTATAGCCAAATTCATGGCAGATTTGATGGCCAGCCATAATTGCTTTCCATCGAGTTTGCCATAAGATCTGTCATCAAATATGGCCAACTTTCAGGTACCCCGTTTATGATTAGGTTGAAAAGTTGAGTCGAGGTTGAGTTGAAATTTCGACCACCGTATATGATTCCGAGTTGAGTTCACTTTGGGTTGAAATCGGGTTGAACTGCCATCAAAACATAACCTCTTTTTGTTAATTCTTTTTTTTATATTTTTGACTTTCTATACAGTTTTCCATCAAAATGGTGAAGGGAATTTTGTTCCCGCATTATTTCTAACATAGCTTTTGTTTCCTGATGCTCCCAAACATTTAGCCATTGTCAAAATTAAATTTCCTCTGTTTTCACATAATAGTTAATATAAAATAATTAACGCGCTACAAAAACACCGAACACAAAACTAACGCCGAAGGCAGACTTCACGGATGGTAAACAAACAAAACAAATGTCACTTCAACCCAATTTCAACTCAAAACGCGTTTATAAGGCGAAATATCAACTCGACCCAGGTAGGAGAGCTGAGTTGGGTTGAGTGGACCCAGTTTCAACTCGATCCCCGTTTATAACTGGGTTCAACCTTTGAACCTAGGTTGAACCTAGTCATAAACGGGGTAAGGGTCTACACGGTCATTGCCATATGGAAATGGCCATGGCCATGGCTAGTGTAGACGCTGTGTAAGGACCGTGTTACAATTGGGGCTTTGGCTTCGACTTCAACTTCGACTGCAAAGAGAGCCCTCAGAGACTTCGAATTTAAAATTAAATTGTAGCTTTGACTGCTATCAGCTGTTTCCTTTCAAAGCAGAAGAAAATTAATATAACAAAATGCTTTGGAATAATTTTTAATGATGTTCGCAGTCTATAAAAAACACTCGAAATTCAAAACTATTCCTTTCGCTTTAAAAAAGTGGGTTTCAGTTCATTCAAATGAAGTGAAGTTGGTTGCAGGCGGACGAAACTTTGAATTTTCTTAAAGCCGGACTGCAGTCGAAATACAGCCGCAGACAAAGTTCAGTCGAAGCTTTTATTGAATCAGCTTTAATGACATTACATGTAAACAAAGCCCGAAGCTAAGTCAAAGCCCCAATTGTAACATCGGCCTAAAGAAGACGATATTTCTGGTGTGAATTTCTTGACTCGAGCATACCGGTTGCAGAAATCGCTCCAGAAAATATTTCTGAACCATTTCTTGACCATTTTTTTTACATAGGTTTAAGCTAGGCAAAGAAATTTCTTGAGCCTTGCATACCAGGCTATACACTGCGTCTACACATTCCATATTTTTCGCCATCGACTTTGCCATATTTTATGGCTTGCACTGTGAAATGTTATGGCGGTGGGCAATTCATGGCATAAGTTTTTATGGAAAAAGTGCCATATCTTCACAAATGTTATCGAGACAAAAATATTTTCAGAATAATAAACATGCGTACATGTATTCACACCGAATCAAACTAAATTTTAAACTTTCCGCCATAGTTGTGTGAACAAAAGTCAAATTATGGTCAAACTCATGGCAGATTTTATGACCGGCCATAATGGCTTTCCATCGAGTTTGCCATAAGCTTTGCCATTAAAAATGGCCAAGTTTTAGGGTCTACACTGTCCATGCCATATGGAAATGGCCATGGCCATGGCTAGTGTAGACGCAGTGATAAGTTATAACATGGAGAATATACAAGGAGACAAAACTCTTATGGGGAAAATGACAGGAAATGGATGGGTAGAAGAAACTAAACTAGAAGTTCATTTTTGGCCACAGATGTCACCTTTGTCCGATGTACCCCACATGAATTTAATAAAAATTCATTGGAAACATCAAAAATTGATTAATTACGAATAATCGCATTGATATAAAATCGAATTTGGAAGCTGGTAAACAGCTGTAAGCTGCTAAACGTAAAATATATTAATAATAAACGAACTTTACCATGAACCGGATAAATATAATCGGCCATGTTTTTCGGGGTACATTTGACTACAGCGCCACCAATAATCAAACGAAAATTGACAACACGGAGTTTTATCTCCTTGTATAGCCTCCATGGGTTATAAAATGGATGAATTTTTTTATATATTCGTCCATTCTCAATACCATGAAAATTAGTAGGGGTATTCATGTCATATTTCAGTTGTTCAAAGTGTCGTAGTTTCGTAGTTTTTGTAGTTTAGTTGGCATGAAGGTCCGTTTTAAGTTTGAATTTTATTATCACCTGATCGCAATTTAACACAATACAGCTGTCAAAAAAATAAACTACGATACTACGAAACTACGAAGTGAAATTGAGGCGTTTCAGCTTCGTAGATGCGAGGAGCTTCGTAGATTCCAAATGTATGAAAATAGACTACGAAGATCTACGAACTACGAAGCTACGAAGACCACGAACAAAGTGAAATGTGACATGAATACCCCTAGTATTTGTTCTTTTACTTTTGGTAGTTTTTCTTTAATACCTTGTTTATGCGTAAGCCGAGTTTCGGTTTAAGATAGAATCCGGCTCCGTATAAACAGTCTTAAGTCGAAATTCGTCTCAAGCTTAATTTTTTTCAGCTTAAGACGAATTATTGTGTGTTTGTGTAAGGAGTTTTCAAAATGGCTGATTTTGGTCTTACATTAAAAGAATAATCTTACTCTATTCCGGCTAGTTACTAAGGCTTTGTTAATGCATCATATAGAACGTAAATTCTCAATTGTTTGAGAGAGAATCCGAATCTGTTTATACACGCAATTCGTCTTAAGCCGATTTTAAGCTTAAAACCGTCTTATGCATTATAAATCTCGCGTGAACCATTTTAAAAATGAAATTGCCGAAACGTTGACAAGCAATATTATCAGTGGGCTTTTTCACACGCTGCCATAATTGTGGTGAGTAAAACCGGTTTTATTAAACACCTAGCAACTCAGACGGGGCGTAAATGAGTGTAGTAAAATTGAATGCTATACAGGAACCTTTAAATGTATTGCAGATGAAATTTACTTGTTAGAGAAAAACAGAGCTAAAGAATGCAAGAGATAGAAGTAACTTTTTATATGTGTGCCAGTTTTTACGCGTTTGCTTCTGCGTGAAAAATGTTTCGTTAAGTTATTCCGCTCCCTTCCCTCTCTCATCTATAAAACCGGTTTTAGGCACCATGAATGTGCAGTGTGTGAATATGCCCAGTGGGCATATTCACACGCTGCCATAATGGTGGTGAGTAAAACCGGTTTTATTCAACTTCTAGCAACTCAGACGGGGCGTAAATGAGTGTAGTAAATTTGAATGCTATACAGGAACCTTTAAATGTATTGCAGATGAAATTTACTTGTTAGAGAAAAACAGAGCTAAAGAATGCAAGAGATAGAAGTAACTTTTTATATGTGTGCTAGTTTTCACGCGTTTGGTTTCGCGTGAAAAATGTTTCGTTAAGTTCTTCCGCTCCCTTCCCTCTCTCATCTATAAAACCGGTTTTAGGCGCCATGAATGTGCACTGTGTGAATAGGCCCAGTTACCATTGCCGGAATAAAACGCCCGTGGAGACGCGGGGTTAAGGCCCAACTATAATGCACGTAAAGGCCCAAACATATAGCAGAAACGAAAACGAACCGAAACGAATGAAATAAATCGTATGAAAATGTATGAACTCGGTTATATAAACAAACAGAACCGAATCGGAACGAATGATACAAATTTATTTCATTTCGGTATTCGTTTCAGCTATTCAGCCCGTTACTTTGACAGTTCGACAGACAGTTTGTTTTCGAATTTAAAGTAGTTGAAAGAACGGAAAAGAAGTTATTTTAAAAGAATGCAGCAATACGAGGTGAAAAAATTTAAATTATGATTTCTCTTGTGATTTCTCGACATCCGCCATAAATTATATAAATTGTATAATATATGTATTTATCGAAAATAAAAAACACCTACTAAATGCAATACTATCATTTTCAAGTTCATTTCGTTTTCGTTTCGGTTTCTTTTCGTTTCTGCTATATGTTTGGCCCTTAAGGAACGCACGTCAGCCGACGTGCGTAAATTACTAAGGTTGCATGTGGGACTGCGGACTTAACTTGAACTTGAACTGACTGTTTAATCCGCGGCGACAGCTTAACTACTTGAGAGCTTGACTTCAAGCTGACTTGAAATATATTTGACAGTTCGCATAAGTATGCCGCAAAATAAGTTATGGAAGAAACACCTCTTTCTCATTTATGTGCAGCTTATATAAATAAAATAAATTTATTAAGTCAATTGCACTAGAAGTGAATTGCACAGTCAACGGAGAACTAATTTCAAAACTCAAGCCCTGAAGCAGGGTTACATGGCTTCAGTTCAAGTCGATCAGACAAATTTTTTGAACCGACTTGAGTGAAGTAGACTTGAAGTCGATCTGAGGTTACATGACTTTCAAGTCTACTTGAAGCCGACTTCAAGTATGCATGTAACTTTAGTAAATATCAAACTTTCGTCAAACGTATAATGGTTTGTGTATACGGAAAGTTTTCACAAGTATAAAATTACTAAAATGCATAAATATTATTCATTGGGCGCGTTTAGGCCCAAGTTACTTTAACTGAGCTAGGCATTTTAACAACCACATAAACCGCAATTTTTTTAGGGCTGTTAGCTAACTTATTTCTGCTTTTTGGCTTAGCTAAAATGTAGCACAACTTATAACTGTCAAAAGAAATTGATGTTTACATGTAAATTTTTGTAAAATGAGAACTGTCAAATGACATGCTAAGAACAGTGCTAAGTTAACAGCGATAATTGAACAGAGTTAAAGGGTGCCTTCCATTTAGACACAGAAAGACAATTGTGTCCGACACAGCGTGTCGCTCTGTGTCTTTCTGTGTAAGCCCAAATGGAACACATAAGTTCATGAAAAATCCGCCACGGCGCACTTTCCTCGTTTTTATTTTTGTTTGGCAAGCAAATCGTAAATTTTATGTTGATAATTTCTTTAAATGAATTACCCGACAACTTATAAATGCTGGGTATCTTAAAAATGAAACAATATTGTTGTAATTATAAATTAACGATCACATTTCAATTGGCGAGGGTTGGTAGCATTGTCTTAGTTGTGCCCGGCTGTGTCTAGCTGTGTCGTTGATGGAACACTTCTGTGTCGGACACAGTGTAACACTGTGTCTCTCTGTGTCTAAATGGAAGGCACCCAAAGTAACTCGGGCCTAAACGCGCCCATTGGGCATATTCACACGCTGCCATAATTGTGGTGAGTAAAACCGGTTTTATTCAACTCCTAGCAACTCAGACGGGGCGTAAATGAGTGTAGTAAATTTGAATCCTATACAGGAACCTTTAAATGTATTGCAGATGAAATTTACTTGTTAGAGAAAAACAGAGCTAAAGAATGCAAGAGATAGAAGTAACTTTTTATATGTGCCAGTTGTCACGCGTTTGCTTTTGCGTGAAAAATGTTTCGTTAAGTTCTTCCGCTCCCTTCCCTCTCTCATCTATAAAAAAGGTTTTAGGCGCCATGAATGTGCACTGTGTGAATATGCCCATTGACTATTAAAACTTGGCTATTACTCTTTTCGTATTAAAAATAATGTTTATTTTCAATTATAATAAATTTCTCATCAAAATCACTCTCATAAATTTGAAGCACAACATTTTCCACACTCTTTCTTGTTTAAAGCCCGGTTCAAGGAATTTGCTCAAGAAAACCTTTGCATTTATTTCCTTACGAAAAAATGACAACAGTTCAGAAATTTTGACAGTTCCTTTTTTTCATTGCGAACATTACATAATTGTTTTATGACTGTTTGGAATTAATGAAATTATTTTAATTAATAAGTGCCTGTTCACACGGGTCGCTTTGAGGCGCGACAAAGCGAACGAAAAAGTGAACATTTGTTTACACGTTTCGCTCTGTGTCCAGTCGTTTTTATGACAGGTGGAACAAATTTCCATGAGAGCGCCCAGATGACGTGCGTTTCTTACGTGCATTATATTTGGGCCTTTACTTTCATTTGCATCTGGCATATCAAGTGAGGATATAAACCTGAGTGTTTTTGCTTTAATTTTAAGTTGTTTTAATTTGGAATATTTAAAAAAATATTTTTTAAAGTAGTAAAGAAAATATCCTTGTCAAAACAAATTATTTTATTTTAAAATGTAGTTTCTAATTTGCCAACAAATGTCACTTAACCGAAATTACAGTCCAAATGAAGGTAAAATACTTTCATTTTGGACTTTCATTATGGTGGGTTTTTGCCACGATAATGAAGGTTACTTTCATTATGATGGTGTATGTGTCACAGTTATTAATCAGTCGTAACTTCCTGCCCTTCTACAGACAGAATTCTCAGAAATCCGAATGCTATTCTAATTAAGAAACTTACTGTCTCAGTAATAGTTTGTGCACTTTACATTTAATAGTAAAAGTTGTTTTATACGTTCTTTTAAACTCTTTGCACTCCTTGCTTTATTATACCTTTCTGGAAAAAAATTTAAATAAAAGCTTTGAAAAATAAATAATAAAAAATTGAAATTCCGATGTCAAGAATTGAACCTGCGACTTTTTTGGAATGGCAACGTCGTTAATCACACACTCGACCAATTCGACCATTCTCCCATTTCTGGCTCGTGGCAATAACGACTTTTCTACGTACGCTTTTGGTCTTGCGTCTCTCTCTGCCAGTTGGTAATCCCAATCGTTGATGCGAGTTTTCAGTTTTTTCCCCAAGCCTAAAAGTGCTGTTGGTTTATTACGTTTACATGCTTACTTGAAGTATGCTTGAAGTAGTTTTCAAGTAACAAAATATACATGTAAACTCGTCCTGACTTCAAGTATACTTGAGTCAAGTAAATCACAAAAATTTGTTTGATTGACTTGAAAAAGCTCATGTAAACGCTACTTGAATACTTGAAATTTTGCATGTGGTTTTTTTTCTTGTAACAAAAAGAAGATCAACACTGTAGTGAATGTATAATTTTGATACAATCTTTTTAAAGTTATTTATATTATAATAAGGAGCTAGTTTCTGTTATAATAGGAAAGGTCAAATGTCAGCTCAAGAAAATTTCAGGACATTTTGAAGTCAAGTAAGTGAACCGAAAACGCAACTTGAGTTTCAAGTAAATTTCAAGTCAAGAGCTCAAGTAAATCATGTAAACGTAATGAATTTCATTCGTTATAAAATTTCAATAAATACGTTCGTGCAGTTCGGTTTTCTTTCCCGACCGGGTCGGTCGTCTTCTCTCACGGCTGGCCCTAAAACTCAAATCTTGTAGCTGTTTTCGAAACAGTTATTACGGGATTTTTTAATATCTGTTTTCGTACAGTATAACGTGAACGTGTATACTAAGCAATCGGCTCATTCATACTGGTGCATCACATCTGCTTTTTAAAAGTCGCTAAAGTGAAACCACTGCAACCCGAATTTTTCGTCATGTTGAATATGCGGACCAGTTTACTTCGCTAAGGATTGTGTTTCAGCTGATCATCTGCCGTTTTGCCTACAAGTTTATCTTTTATTTTGTAATGATTACAAGTCACATAAGTATACAAGGCTGTGCTTGTTTTTTTTATCCCATTTTGTGCGCACACAACTGACAAGTTTTCCCAAGCTTTACGATTTTTGGATCTAATATTGTTGTCGTCATCAATAATTTCGTTTTTGGCTTCAATTAAAAAAGTTTCCAGCTTGGTAAAATCAGTAGTACGCGGTCGACCTCTTTTTCTCTGTTGTAACTCACTAATTTTTGTTGATTATTTAATATTTTTTAAAATTTCACAAAATTAACGACTTAACACACGCTTTTTTGTTGTACACTGAAGAACATAACTTTAGCTTATTTTTTCTGAATGTTCCCACCCATTGGAAGGAGAAGAAGAGGGAAGTGGTGAGAAACGACTTTGTAACTCGTGTTATGCAAAAGAACAAGTTCAGATTGATCGTGCTACATCAAATAAAAAAGTAGAGAATTGGGGTGGTATTGTAACTCAACCAAGAAAGAAGGCAAAAAAAGGATATCTGAGGAACAATTTCACCGACAGAGAGCTAAGTGAAGATAAAAAGAAACACAGGACAACTATATTTAAAAATGGAAATGATGTTACGTTGAAATCGATAAAATTCGGAGGAAATAAATACGCTGTCATTAACACCGACATTTTTGACAGCATATTCCAAATGCTTCTTCAAATGATTCGAGATTATGAAGACGTGAAATCTTTTGTGTACGTCATAGACTCACAAATGATTGATCTGTTGAATCAAGTCGACAAATCTGGAATTACAAGAGATTCTTACATCACAAGAACAAAGAACCTGGTTAGCCTTTTGAGTGAAGAAGAGTTAAGTTCCATGTTTTGAAGAAAAAATTACTTGTGATAAGGGATGTAAACATAAGACCTACCCATCATCAATTGTTAAACTTCAGTTTAGCCAATTAGTTGCTACCAATTTCAGCACAGAAGTGAATAATACTATGCACAGTCCCTTCGAATCGAAGCCATGTCCAAAGAAAAATTGCAATGGTACAATGATAATATCACTCTGTTTGCATGGTAAGAAAATTATCCTATGTAATATTTGAATTTCTTAAAATATAAATCATGTTATTAACGCTATTAAATTTTAAACTCACTTAAGTTTCTTCTTTATTTTCTTTATTTACAATTCATATTTAACCTACGGACGCTCGAGTTTAGTAGGGAATCATTGCATTATTTAAAATTAAATTATCTGTACTAAATTAAAAACCAACTTAACTGCTTCTCCGTTTCCTTGATTCCATCTTAAACTATGATTAGATATTTACAGTTAAAGTCTTGATTCCAGTTCAAAAATAAGTAATACCAAATAAAATTGAACGACAAGACGGATAATATACGTATATTATTTGTATACGCGGGACATTTATCCCTTCTACGGATAATATACGGATACTATCCGTGAATCCATCCTTTTCTATCGAAGATAATAAATTTTCGAACTTTAATGAAATACAGAAAATTAATTAGTATTTATATTACTTGTTTCAGCACATTTTTTTATTGATGTTTTCGTAAACGAAGATGACACGGGAGAAATAAAATTGTCTGAATTCACACCGACGGTTGACATTCAAACCAAGAGCTGCGTAAAAAGATTCAACCTAGTGTCCATCATTAGAGTTATACGACCAGTGATTCGCCGACGTTCTTCGACATCGCAAAGGGTTATCCTTCGTGGCCACTACACTTGCATTTTGAAAATTAAGAACAAATGGTTTCAAGTAAACGACGAAACAGCGTCTCAAATTCCTCTTAGATCAACTCTGAAAGTACAACCGAAGCTATTAGCTTATGTATGCGATACGTCACCGCAACCCAAGTGATAACTTACATTTTATATTAATAAATATTTCTTGTAATTATGTATAATAAAATTTTAAGTTTGACATGTTCATTTTATTCACTCACTGATGTAACAACGAAATCAATTAAGTGATACGAAAATGCAAACAGTAGCACATCCTCGATAGAACGATACCGATAATATACGAATATTATCCGTATAAGCGATAAATGTCCAAGTAATATACAGAAATATATATATATATATATATATATATATATATATATATATATATATATATATATATATATATATACACATATATATATATATATATATATATATATATATATATATATATATATATATATATATATATATATATATATATATATATATATATATATATATATATATATATATATATATATATATATATATATATATATATACATATATATATATATATATATATATATATATATATATATATATATATATATATATATACATATATATATATATATATATATATATATATATATATATATATATATATATATATATATATATATATATATATACATATATATATATATATATATATATATATATATATATATATATATATATATATATATACATATATATATATATATATATATATATATATATATATATATATATATATATATATATATATATATATATATATATATACATATATATATATATATATATATATATATATATATATATATATATATATATATATATATACATATATATATATATATATATATATATATATATATATATATATATATATATATATATATACATATATATATATATATATATATATATATATATATATACATATATATATATATATATATATATATATATATATATATATATATATATATATAT
>OY979695.1:80255171-80443171 GCA_963855945.1 Thereva nobilitata
ACATAGAACATAGTACATAGTACATAGTACACAATACATAGTATATAGTACATAGTAAATAAGCATAATATACAGTACATAGTGCATAGTAAATAGTACCTAGTATATAATACATAATGAATTGTACATAGTACATAGATCATAGTACGTATTACATAGTACATAGTACATAGTACATAATACATAGTATATAGTACATAGTAAATAAGCATAATATTCAGTACATAGTACATAGTAAATAGTACAGAGTATATAATACATAATGCATTGTACATAGTACATAGAACATAGTACATAGTACATAATACATAGTATATAGTACATAGTAAATAGTGCATAATATACAGTACATAGTGCATAGTAAACAGTACATAGTATATAATACATAATGCATTGTACATAGTACATAGGACATAATACATAGTACATAGTACATAATACATAGTATATAGTACATAGTAAATAAGCATAATGTACAGTACATAGTGCATAGTAAATAGTACATAGTATATAATACATAATGCATTGTACATAGTATATAGAACATAGTACATAGTACATAATACATAGTATATAGTACATAGTAAATAGTGCATAATATACAGTACATAGTGCATAGTAAATAGTACACAGTATATAATACATAATGCATTGTACATAGTACATAGGACATAATACATAGTATATAGTACATAGTAAATAGTGCATAATATACAGTACATAGTATATAATACATAATGCATTGTACATAGTACATAGGACATAATACATAGTATACAGTACATAGTAAATAGTGCATAATATACAGTACATAGTGCATAGTAAATAGTACATAGTATATAATACATAATGCATTGTAAAGAGTACATAGGACATATTACATAGTACATAGTATATAGTACATAGTAAATAGTGCATAATATACAGTACATAGTAAATAGTGTGTAGTACATAGTACACAATACATAGTGCATAGTACATAGTGCAAAGTACATAGTACATACTACATAATTCATAATACATAGCACATAGAACATAATAATTAGTACATAGTTCATAGTACGTAGTACCAGTGGCGGACTAAGCCCGTCAGAGGCCCGGGGCGGCAAAGCTGAATGAGGCCCTCAGTCTAAGAAGTCGATGTAATTTTAGAAGCCTTTTATTCAGTTGCCATTTGTATGGACAAGTGTGTATATGTTTATTTCCCAGTGGGAAAAGCATTTAATTACCCATCGATTCCGAAAGTCGTACTAAAGGCAAGTGTCCACTATAGAGTTTTTTTCGGTAGAATGTAGACCGTAGAGTGTAGAGCTCTACCTGTAGTAAGTACTCTACAGCGCTTCTCTACCACTCCACCGCCCGTAGAGTTGATCTAGAGAAATTTTGAGTACAGATTTACCACGAGCTCTACAGACTGAGTACACTGCAGATACGTTTTTCTCTACTGTAGAGTCGTATGGTAGAGCGCGCAACTGCGGCCATCAACTTTTGCATCTCATTTCATTTCTCAGTTATTCAGAGATGCGTACGTACATATATTGTGTAAAAAATTTAAAGGAAATTAATAGAAATCAAAAAAATAATAAAATGAGTTTTCCCCAAAAGAAGGCAAAAGAAGGAAAGGAAATGTTGAGAGCGAGATTGGATTGCGAAAAGAAAACAAAACGCTGGAATGTACCGAGAATTATGTAATGAGCTCACGGAAGAAGATACATCTTCATACCAAAATTTTCTGCGTATGTCGTATTCGAATTTCGTTGTTATTTAACACGCCGATGCAGTGCCGCGGCTGGTATATGTGCTGGGTGTGCAACTGCACAGGGTACCGCGTGTTTGGGGCACCGCGAGCGAAGCGAGTAAAACATTTTTTTGGCAATAAAAATCATTTGAATTCTTTATTTGCATTTTTACTTCAATGAATGGGTCATACAAATCAGCATATGGGTCATATCAGACGAACTCGCATCACACTAAATATTACATGGGGCCCATTTTCCATAATTCTGTCGCGGGGACGGGTCTTTATGACAGAAATTTTTTTTTGGAGACTCTGGGGCCCCTGCTGAATTTTTGCACAGGGCCCCCAATTGTCTGGCCGCGGCACTGCGCCTATGTACAACAATTCGAAGCGCAGTCGAAACGCAAATAAGAATGAATACTGTAGAGAGAAAAACTCTATCAAACATGCTTGTTAGAGCGTAGAGCAGATGTAGAGCTCTACCAAACACAAAAAAATTGCGTATACACTTTATAGTGTAGAGTGCAGAGCGCGTAGAGTGGGTGTAGAGAGCATGTGTAGAGCTCTAGACGGTGTATACACTTCTCTACGCATCTCTACGCGAGAGTTTTCTCTAGCTCTACGCAAAAAACTCTATAGTGGACACTAGGCTTAAGTTTACAAAAACTCCTCTTGCATGATGCAACCGAGATGAAAATGGTCAAGAAGTATTGAAGTATATGTAAGCGATGTAGAGGGTAACGATTCAGTAAAGACCCATTTTAATAATTACATGCTGTACTTATTTGTGTCTACGGGAACATTGTACGCGACCTCCGACTCCAAAGTACCACTTAGATAGGCACTGCCCTTATTTTAAAAGCCTTGTTTAGGATTTGATCAAGGGAACTTGTAGACATTTGGAGGCCCCAGGAACCAGAGGCCCGGGGCGGACCGCCCCCTCCGCCCCCCTTAGTCCGCCACTGCGTAGTACACAGTACATAGTCCATAATACACAATACTTAATATATAATATTTAATGCATATATAATATTAAATATATAATATTCAATATATAATATTTAATATATAATATTTAATATATAATATATAATTCATACTACATAATTAAAACTAAAACCCCCAAAGGAAACATTTTTCTCACGTGATGGTACGTGCGCGTGATGGCACACAAAAAAGTGCGCGTGACGCGAGTTTTTAGTTTTTTCCCCAGGCCAAAAAGTGCCCAACGTGCCTATAGAAGTTTTCACTTCAAAAAACCCTTTCCTTCTTTTTTTCGCAATCGTCGTTTTTTGGGCCAGTATTCATTGTCAATTGTGCCAAAGTTTTATTGTGTTTCAGAAACCCAATCAAGTTGGCGGGTAAATCTACAGTACATATACTAGTACCCACCTCCTATTTTTTTGAAATTTTTTTTATTTATGTATTTTGGTCCGTAGAATTCATTTTTCGAAAAAAAATCGTCTCTCGCTTAGGGGTCATCCATAAATTACGTGAGGCGTTTAGGGGGGGAGGGCGTCGAGCCGAATCTCACCAAATCTCACGTGGGGGAGGGGGAGGGTCTCGGCAAATATCATGTAATTTTTTTTCCGCAAGAAACAGAGTCAAATTGCGAGAAAAGTGGTTTAAATTAATAGTACAGGTAAATTAAGCCGAAAAAAGCGATATAGCGGAAATAATTAGGTATTAGGTACAGGCTGAAAATTGGCAGAGAGCTTCGTTTTAGGGTTCATAATAAGTGGTTATGAACTCTACCGATTTTTTACCCCGGGAAGCTCACTTTTTAGCGGATTTTAGCCCTCAAAATGGGTATTTTTCGATTTTTCTGCAATTTTTTTTGCATTTCTTAATATCTTTTTGTTTTCTTCAATTTTAAGTACAATATCTGTAAATGAGAAAATGTTTAAAATCTTCTTTTTGGACCTGCACTTTGATTTCATTCACGAAAATCTTGGTGCAATATCAGATGAACATGAAGGAAGGAATATTGAATCCATTACATAAAAAGTATACGTGATACTATTAATATATTTCGATTCAATAGCAATTGGCTGTAAAAATTTAGCCATTGCCGTTTATACTGTATTTGTTCATTTTATACAATGCCCTGGGAAAAACTGGAAATGTAACGTATTCTTTGACTTATACGACCATTTTTAGACAGATTGCGACCCTACGCTGAACTAGTGTTGTGGCCTAAGCTGGAACAAAACAAAAAGGAGCAGAAGCCCAATTGAAAAACCTGGAACCTAATGCCCTCCTAAGTATTTTAAGTGCATAATGTACCCAATGCTACTGCGATCATAGACATTATATTAGGAATCGGCTCTTTTCACATTAGTCAGAACACATGTTATCTGAGGTACAAAACAAACTACAAAAAGCAGATATTAACACCAGGCGACATAATTAGTTATCTCAGCATCTTACAGGATTCGAATTTTGAATCGACGACCATCTGCTCTGACATACTAGAGGCCAAGATAGATTTTGAAAACCTTTTGTTATGAATATCGAAAGCTGTGAAGAATGGAAGTCTAACAGATCCATACTTCTTGAATCTATATCCTGGTGTACAGGCGGCTCAAACGCCGATTTGAGAAGCTGGCTGTGACTTCAGATTCCGCCTTTCTAAGGCCTGGGTCATTCAGTTACAGGTTGTTTATCCTAAAGTGCCATCTATCTCCATTTTTACAATAATATTGTGAATGACTATACATGTCATAATTACATGTTTTGCCAAAGTCAACCTTCGTATGTCAATATAATGTAAAATTTAAAATTTTTTTTTAAATTCCATATGCTTGCTGTAACTAGAATTGAAATTTTTCTGTTCTCTTGTTAAGAAACCAGTAAGGCACCATAAGATTGGTTTCTAAAGGATGGGCAGAATCACCTGCTCAATACTAATCCACAGGTATTGCAGTTTATGTTCGGCGCATGCCGAGTTGGTACTGTGATGATTTTGTGGTACTGTTCTTCAACACAAATTATGTTTTTTTAAATAAATCCAGCGCAATCAAGCACAGATTAACGTATTTACACTACAAAAACGCATAATAGTGTAAATAGTAGACATTTTTTAAAATTTTAAAAATCTCACGTGAGATTGAGGCGGAGGGAGGGGGTCGAGCCAAATCTCACGACATCTCACCAAGGGGGAGGGGGCTTCAAAAATCGCCAAAAACACCACACGTATTTTAAGGATGACCCCTTACCGTTTTCGAGTAATGAATTTTTAAAGTTGTGTAAATTCGGTTAGCAGAAAATTGACACTTATTTAAAAGGTGGAGGGCCATTGGCCCCGCAAAATCGAAAGCGTAAACCCTAAAAAGGGGAAGGGGGCGCAGCCCGCAAAATCAAAAGGGGAAAATGTCAAAAGGGGTATGGGGCTCTGCCATTCCATAAGAATCGTACTTCATTAATAACTTTTACTCAACTTACAGACCTTTGACTAAATTTGAACGTGCGGGTCGTCTGTGACGTCACTGTGAAATTAGTAGGCTAGTAAACGTGAATGAATTTATCCGATAGTTGTTTACTACAACTGTCGCAACTGAAATTTACTTGTATTACAGTGTTTTTCATAGTGAGCTCTATCAAAGGCCATCAAGTCTTTAAGCAGTCAAATTATATGCAGCCTGCAATTAATTTATGGCGATGCTTCTCACTTTGTGAGTTAATGACTAATATGCGACAACAAGGAGACAACATGTTTGTTGATATTCTCAATGCACTAAGAATTGGAGAATTACTACCAGAGCATATGAAGATTCTCTTCGAACATGTCACTGATGACTTCACGGGAAAATTTTCGAAAGAAAATGCTTTAAGAATTTATGCAACTCTCATTGACGGGAGTTGCTGCTCGCCTCATAAATGGGCAGACACTGCACAGCTTATTCAAGCTTCCAGTGCAGAAAGACGGTAAGAACGGTCGGCTTTTACCACTGACTGGAAATTATCTTAACATCATGCGCAATCAATGGAGAGACGTAGAATTTATGATTATAGATGAAATCTCAATGGTTCCATTTGAGATGCTGTGCATGATTGAAACTCGATTGCGACAACTCAAAAATAATGAAGATGGGTTGTTCGGAGGAATAAACATTTGAGTGTTTGGAGATCTTTTCCAACTTCCACCTAACAAAGGCCATCAAGTCTTTAATCAGCCAAATTATATGCAGCCTGCAATTAATTTATGGCGATGCTTCTCACTTTGTGAGTTAATGACTAATATGCGACAACAAGGAGACAACACGTTTGTTTATATTCTCAATGCACTAAGAATTGGAGAATTACTACCAGAGCATATGAAGATTCTCTTCGAACATGTCACTGATGACTTCACGGGAAAATTTTCGAAAGAAAATTCTTTAAGAATTTATGCAACTAGAGCAAAAGTTGAAGCGCATAATACAGGTGTAGTTGAACATTTTAAAGCTAAAGGTGTTAAAATGATTACAGTTCAAGCACAAGATCGTATTATTGATTCGCGTGAGACAATTGCACCAGACAAATTAAATAAAATGATTCCCAAAGATATTAATAAGACTGCTGCCCTTGAAAAGGAAATTACAATTTTTGGTGGTGCTAAAGTCATGCTTCGTTCTAATGTTGACGTATCAAAAGGTTTAGTGAATGGAGCTATCGGCAATATAAAGGAAATAAATTGGCCATATTTTAGAAGAGCGCAACTTGATGCAAGAGAAATCCCTTCAGTTAAAATTGAGTTTGAAGGAGGCATCGGGAATCATTTAATTAAACCGATAACAAAAGAATTTCCTGCATTAGGAAGTTTTGGCAGAGCAGAACGTCGCATGTTGCCAATTGTGTTATGCTATGCTACCACATCTCATAAAATGCAAGGTGGCACATTAGATTTAGGAGTCGCTGATCTCTCAGGTCTCTTTGCTAAAGGTCAAGCATATGTAATGCTGAGTAGATTTAGATCTTTAGACGGATTAAAAATTGAAAATATAAATCCAGTACAATTAACAGGCAAAAAACCATGCAATACTGATGCTCTTGAAGAAATGGAGCGCATGAGAAAATTACCTGCTGCTTTTTAATATGGATCAATTAAAAAATTTCTTGTTATTTATAGTTGTGACTAAAATGTACAAAATAAAATATAGTTGTGACTAAAAAGTAAAAAATAAAAAAATGAGTTAAAAAAAATTTTTAAAAGAAATAACTTTTATATAAATAAAATGCACTAAAAAGTACAAAATAATTGTTTCTCTCTCAGTGATATACACACGAAAAGTTTCATTGCGAAATAAGAAATGCTAGAACTCAGACTAAATCTTAAACTTGAATGTATTAACAATATTTTAAAATTATAGTATCTCGTTTGACTTTAAATGTTTGAACTCTTATCAATGTATTGTGTAAATTTACAGCTTTTCAAGTACATTAATAAAAGTTTGGGCATCCATAACTATAATCACAATTGTCTAACTGCAGCTCATGCCCAAACTTTTATTAATGCACTTGAAAAGCTGTAAATTTACACAATACATTGATAAGAGTTCAAACATTTAAAGTCAAACGAGATACTATAATTTTAAAATATTGTTAATACATTCAAGTTTAAGATTTAGTCTGAGTTCTAGCATTTCTTATTTCGCAATGAAACTTTTCGTGTGTATATCACTGAGAGAGAAACAATTATTTTGTACTTTTTAGTGCATTTTATTTATATAAAAGTTATTTCTTTTAAAAGTTTTTTTAACTCATTTTTTTTTCTATTGCATCTTTTGTATTAGAAGAACATATAGGATGATTTGTAACTTCACGTTCGACATCAGTGCTAATTTCCCGATTTTCCTGAATCCATACCAATATTATTCTCCTGGGGAGTTCCTAATTTTAGAAGGGCTTATAGGAGGCTTTGCAGTTTTACTTCCGACTTTAGTACTAATTTCACGATTTTCCTGAATATTTAAACTTTATAAACAGATTCCGGCATATATACAAGAAAGTATATAAAAGCATTACATTTAAAAAAAGAGGTTTACCCTAGTACCATTTCTCATTAAATTACAATGATTTAATATTTTTTCGAAAATTACCAATTTTGGACATAAAAATGATTTTTTTTTTGAAAATTTAGTAGCATGTTTATAACATTAAAATACATGTTTCTTCTAATTTTTAAGAAAATCCACTGATTCGTTCATGATTTAATGCATTTTTAGTTAAAAAAGCAAATAAAATGAGAATTTGGCTTTTTGAGGTTAGGAAATATTTTTAACGTAACCTCGCCCCACCAGCTCGATAGCCCTTTTACTCACGAGTATTATCCTTTTTTTTGTAATTTTCTACGATCAATAGAGCCGTATAAATATGAAAAATTAGTGTTACGATGCACTCAAAATGCACTTTTATGCACTTTTCTCCCTATGCTCGCATTTGATTTTTCCAAACTTTTCGGCTTTTGACTCAGCTGCATGTAGATATAATATGAAAAAATAAAAATTGTTTGTTCATTTTCTCTCTACTAATAATTGGTATACACGCGCAAGGATTCAGGAAAATGGCGAAATTAGCAGTGAACGTTAAACTACAAATCATCCTGTATGTTCTTCTAATACAAAAGGTGCAATAGAAAAACACGCATACCCCTCTTTTAAGATTTCCCCTTTCGATTTTTGGGAGTTCGGCCCACATAACCGCCTTTTAACATTTCCCCCGTTTAAGGTTACCCCTTACAATTTTGAGGGCTCTGCCCCCATCCCCCCTCCGCCTTTTAAATAATATGGGGGTTATCATTTTTCTTCTAACCGAATTTAAACGACTTTAAAAAATCATTACTCGAAAAGGGGTAAGCGAGCAACGATTTATTTATCGAAAAATGAACTCACCGGCCAAAATATATAAATGAAAAAAATTTCAAAAAAAGGATGTGGGTACTAGTATACTGTAGATTTACCCCAGTTTAGTTGGCCCAGTAATTAATAATATGCAAATGAAATTTGAAAATTGTCAACTCAATTTATAGTAGGCGTGGACGCGGTTTTTAAAATGTTGTCTTCCCGTAATACAATATTTCGTATAATAGGGAAAGCGAGATAATCGTTTTGGAAATTTTGGAAATCCAACCGTGAGATCTCGAAAACCTTAACGAATTGAGACTCGCTGCTAGTCGCAATAGAAAGAGCGACCCAAAATTAGCTTAGTCCTAGCTGGGAATCCCGTTTAGTTGGCCCAGTAATTAATAATATGCAAATGAAATTTGAAAATTTTGAATTCAATGTATAGTATAGCAGTCGCTGAGCTCTGGTCGTGCTCAGCGACTACCGTCGCTGTACAACTTTTTATATTAGTTAAATTCTACTTTATAATTAAATTCATTATGTTAGCTGTAATTCATCTTTATTAATTCATTATTTTTATTAAATTTCTGATTTCAGATAGGTACTTCAGGTTATTAATTCAATTCATTTCAGGTAAGTATGATCATGAGTTTTTATATTTCATTGTTTTCTAATATGTTTTAATTTTAGGTTTGGGGTTGAACATACTCCCCCCTTTGAACGGTTACGTTCAAGACGTGTTTTTTCTTAACTTGCTAATCCCATGTTTATGATGGTGGTGATATATTAATGTTCCATCCGCCTTAACTCGCAAGCGGACTTGGTATTTGCCGGGCAGATTGATGGTTTGCTCTTTCCGTTTGCTTGTTTGAATGCCTTGATAGTTGATCCGTTGCAGCAGGTGTTTCTGCAAATACAGGTCTTCTCCTTCCCTGGTTACGAAGCGTTGGACACAGTTGTCGATTCGTTCTCTTAATTCCTTTAGACAGGTAGTTGGCCTCAATAATTGGAGATTAGAAGTTTTACGTCCATTGATGATAGCTGGAGTACTGAGTGTGCGAACTGGAATCTGCTTCGTCGTTGGCGGTTTGTCATGTGTACTGGAACTTGGGACAGGCACATCTTTCTTGGGCACATCGGCTACTGTGGTTTCTGGATTGCATAGCTCAGGAAAGTCTAGTTGGAGATCGTAGTCCAAATCCAAGAAGGGGCTCTGGATCGGGCTACCAAGAGGTTGTAGTAGGCTGCCTTCTAGGGCGGCCAGATCTTCCTCTGTATAATCGTACTCGGACATTCTGTAATAAGCTAATTGGTTATAGGAAGTTGACACGGTACAGGATTTGGACAACAAAACACATTAGTTTTCACGATACAACACATGTAACATAATAACATTTAGGTTTGTTGTTCCTTCATGGAGTTGTTATTGTGTTGACAGAGGTGCCTCGATCTATTGGTAGGCGACATATTTTTGCGATCGGTCTTTGAAAGGTATTGCTTTCTGTTTTTACTTCTACTACTCTAGTTAATCCATCGGGACCGGGAAAAACCTTTTCAATTCGTCCAAGTGGCCACCTGATGGGTGGCATGGTTTCTTGCTTGAGAAGTACAATATCTCCAACTTCTATGTTTGGTTGCGTTTCTTGCCACTTTGATCTTTGCTGCAGGTGGTTAAGGTAATCCTTAGTCCAAATATTCCAAAATTGTTTAACCATACATTGTGTATATTTCCAGCGTTGTGGAAGGGATACGTGTATATCATCGACACGTTCTGGAATCGCGTTCAAGGGTTGTCCAATTAGGAAATGTCCTGGGGTCAAGATGACTGGGTCATCTGGGTCGTTTCTTACGCAAGATAGTGGTCTAGAATTGAGACAAGCTTCAATTTGGGTGAGAATTGTCGCATATTCTTCGAAAGTACAGGTGGCTTTTCCTACTGTTCGACGAAGGTGATGTTTAATGGACTTCACGCTAGCCTCCCAGATTCCGCCAAAATGTGGTGCTGCAGGGGGGTTAAAATGCCAGGTGATTCCTTTAGATGCTATGAATTGCGCCGCTGCTGGGGTTGCTTCCTTAATGGCTTGCTTGAGCTCCTTATCCAGAATGGATTGAGCGCCAACAAAATTGGTGCCACAATCCGAGTAGATGGCTGAGCATAGCTACAAATCTCTTTAACGCAGCGATGAATGCGACAGTGGAAAGATCCGAGACTAATTCGACGTGGACTGCTTTAGTTGACAGGCATACCATAACGCAAATATATGCCTTTTGCAGTTTGGCATTGCGTAAAGAAGAGGATTTGACTGTAATGGGGCCGGCATAGTCAATACCAACATTTGTGAACGGTTTGGTTACGTTAACCCTATATGTAGGTAAGTCTGCCATTAATTGTGTCATGGTGTGTCCTTTCAATTTGGCACATATGAGGAACTTATGTATGCACCTGGTGATGCATCTTCTAGCATCCAAAATCCAATATTTTTGGCGGCTCGTACTCAAGACTAAAGATGTTCCTCCATGTAGAGTGTCGAGGTGTATTCTGTCAATGATCATACGGGTAACTGGATGTTCCTGTGGTAGGATAATAGGATGTTTTCTATTATATGGGATTGTGGCGTTACGCAATCTTCCTCCAACTCGTATTAGCCCGTTCTCGTCAATGAATGGAGTTAATTTGAGTAATCGACTGTTTCGTCTCACAGGTCGGTTATTGTGCAAGTCGTCATGTTCTTGTGGAAAGCTGGTTTGTTGTACAAGTCGCAGGATATTGGTTTCTGCTTCTTGCAATTCCACAGTGGTTAAGTGATTTACACGTTTAGCCTTTATGTTCTTACAATTATATTTGAATCTTAAAAGCAACGCAATGATTCGAGTTAGCCGGGTGATGGTTGAATAGCGTAGTAATATATTGTCGTTAAATTGGGTTAAGAAACTTGCTACAACTGGGGTTTTAGCTTCTAACTCAGTGTGCTCCTTGACGGGTAAGACTTTAGGCCATTGTGATTCCTTCGTTGTTAGCCAGCTTGGACCATGCCACCACAGGGGGTTGTTGTTTAATTTTGATGCCGATACACCTCTCGAGGCTACTTCAGCTGGATTGTCCGTCGTTGAAATATGTTGCCATTGGTCAAATCGGATGATGTCTTGGATTTCAACCACTCGGTTGGCCACATAGGTTTTCCATCTAGACGGGTGTTCTTTTACCCATTGAAGAGTTATTGTTGAGTCTGTCCACGCGAACGTTTTGATATCATGTAAATCCATGTCCTTCTTGGTGCTTTTGATTAATCGGGCCAACAGTACAGCTCCATTTAATTCCAAACGAGGAATTGTGGTTGGTTTGGTAGGTGCTACCTTTGTTTTGGAAGTGAGGAGCGTTGAAGTGATCTCTCCGTTGACTGATTCGACTCGCAAATATAAAACTGCGGCATATGCCTTTGCAGAGGCGTTACAAAATCCATGTAACTGCTTGTTGGACGATTTGGAGTAATTAATCCATCTTGGTATCCGAAGAAGTTCTAGTTGTTTTAGTTCATCCTTAAAGTTGTTCCATTGGGCCTCGATTTGAGTGGACACTGGCTGGTCCCATGCACAACCAGTGATCCATAAAACTTGCATCAATACCTTGGCTACGATTAGGACAGGTGAAAGCCAACCGAAAGGATCATATAACGATGCAATATCGGACAAAATGTTTCGCTAAGTTGGGTGAGTATGTGTAGGCATTGGAGTGACTACAAACGTGAAATGATCGGGTCCTGGATGCCAGCGTATACCGAGAGTCTTGATAGCGTCGTCAGCATCAAATGTCAATGTAGATTTTAATTCGCGATGTTCTATTGGCAGATGTTCTAATAAATTTGAATCGTTGCTTGTCCATTACGCAAAAGAAATCCTCCCGACGATGTGATGTTGATTAGTTGCTGTTGTAGTAATTTCGCATCCTGAACAGTATCAGCACCAGTCAATAAGTCGTCTACATAAAAGTTTTGATGTATAGCTTGAGCAGCTAGCGGCCAGGTCTCCTTCTCATCTTCCGCCAATTGCTGCAGTGTGCGTATTGCTAGATACGGTGCGCAGGCCATACCGAAGGTTACGGTTGTTAATTGGTAGTCCTGTGGAACTAGTTTTTGCGGATGACGCCAAATAATTCTTTGAAAGGTTTGATGTTTTTGTTGGACTTCAATCATGCGGTACATCTTTTCGATGTCCGCCGTCATGGCGATCTTGTATTTTCGCCAATTGAGCAATGTTGCGAAAAGTTTAGGTTGTATTGTTCGTCCGACTAAGAGTTGATCATTTAAAGATTTTCCTTTGGAGGTTTTGGCCGATGCATCAAAGACAACTCGCAATTTCGTTGTGCTGCTGTCTTTAAACACCGCGTGATGAGGTAGGTAGTAATGTTCCTCCTCTTCTGTAGGAGGGTCAGTTTCCTCCATATGCCCAAGGCTAATGTATTCATCCAAACACTTCTGGTAATCCTCTTTCAATTGTGGCTTGTTGATCCACTGCCGTTCTAATGAACGAAAGCGGTTGAGCGCTTGAAACCTGGACTCTCCCAAAGATGGCAATTGATTGTGTATAAATGGAAGGGTAACTTGGTACCTTCCATTGGGTTTGCGTAAGTGCGTTGCAGTGAAAATTTCTTGACAGAGTTCGTCCTCCTTACTCTGTATTGGAACTGTGGGAACCTCTTCCAACTCCCAGAAGCGTCTCAGTTGTTCATCAAGACTAATCTCCTTGGTTTGAGTCATAAATGCTGATACTTGTTTTGTTGGCATTGACTTGGTCGATCCTATGATAATCCAACCAAAAATAGTCCTGATGCCTATTGGGGCCCTTTGGGTCCACGCTTGATGCCAGGTTTCAGGATGTCGGCATATATGCGTGCCCAAGGAACGCATCGATCCCTCCTGTTTTCCAAAAAGTTGGGTCTGCTAGCTTTAAATTAACGAGGTGATCCCAATCTTCTCTTTGGACGGCTCTTGTTGGCAAAGGGTCCGAGATTGTATCGAGTACTAAGAATTCATCTGTGATTGATTGCTTGCTTGGAGTGAGTGGATATAAGGTGAGTTTAACCTGTTGTCTTGATATGGCTGTCGGACTTGTGTTCACACCTGTAATTTGTACTGTGGAATTAGTGGTCTTGGCACCTAGCTGCTTGCATGCCGCCGCAGTAATGAATGATGATTCGGACCCAGGGTCCACGATGCATCGCAATGTCTTTTGTTTTCCTTGTTTCGTACGAGCAACCACCAATGCTGTTGATAATAGCGCATTTTGGGATTTTGTAGCAAGGAAGATTTTGACCGAGTTTGGTTCTTCAGCACCGTCGACCGAATGTGAATTTGCTGTTGCAGGCCCATGTCTTGGATTGTTGTCTTCTGGAGGAAGGCGTCCTTGATTTGACAGAGAGGATCGATTTGTACCGATGTTGGGATCGTTGTGTGGAGTCGTGAAGTAAGCTTCAGTAGATTTGGTTCTTTCTGGGTTTGCTTCAATATGTAAAGAGGAATGATGTCGTTGCTGACATTTACGGCACCTGTATTTACTGGGGCACTCATTAACTTTGTGTTGATTTGAGAGGCAATTCAAACACCTCCTAGATGTTTGTATAACGTTGCGTTTGGCTGTGCTGGACATTGCCTGATATTTCCTACATGTAGCAATAAAGTGTCGGCCATGGCAAGCTGGACAGCCGGTTTGGGTTGTGGCGTCAAATGCATGTGTGTTCTGATTCACTGTTTTTATTCCTTGTAAAGGTGCGGACTTGGTAACTATGTCAGCAATAGATTCCAATATTCGTAATCGGTTTGCTAAAAAGGTTTGAAACTTTGAAAAGGGGTAGGCAAAGTTTGTGAAGATCCCTGTTCTTCCTCCCATAACCTTAATGTGATGAAAGGCAGTCGTTGCACCAGGATATAAATTAAGATTGAATCCCATGATTTTGTGTCGACATCCAAATTCTTCAACTGTTGAAGACAATCCGCCGTGGTGTTGATCAACGTCTTCATGCCCTTCGAAGTCTCCATTGTCAATTTGGGGATGTTCATGAGTGTCTTAAGTTGATGATTAACTAAGATGCGTTTGTTCTCATAACGCTCCTTCAATTTTAGCCATGCTGGTTCATAATTCTCGTTGGTCATTGGTACGTGTCTAGGCAGTGTTTCTGCTTCGCCAATTAGACACTCCTTGAGGTAATGTAATTTTTGGACTGGAAATAATTTAGCATTGTTATGAACCAACGAAGAAAACACATCGTGGAACGAGCGCCATAGATCATAGTCCCCATTATATTTCGGAAGACTAATTCGAGGAAGAGGTAAGTCTTGTTTGGTCACCGTTGGTGCTGAGGTTGGAGCGTCAGGCGAAGGTGCTGGTGGTGCTGGTGTGATCGTTGTGTATTTCTTAAGACCATCCATAAGATCGGTAAGATAATCGAGATACTTGGTTTCTGTTTGCTCGCATTTTTCTAACATGGAGACATCACATGCCTTTGCTGGATCCTCAGCTGCTGCTGCCGCACTTAATGCGACATCGTTATTCTGGAATTCTTCCCACATTTTTGTCATGGTTGCAATTCGAGATTCGTAGAACCCTTGGGTTCTCTTTGGTATCGCAGTTTTCTTTTGGGTTTCGATAAATTTGTCCAAACGAGTTTTCATCGCCTTTTGCTTTTTATTTAACTCCTGTGCTAACGACATTATGAAAGGACTCGCACGTGAAACTAACTCCCAAACCAATCCCAATAAATCAATAAATTCTTGAAAGTACCACCACGTTCCTGGATGGAACCACCAATGTTTTATACAGAAAAGAATTAAATGAAGGATAATTTCTCTGTATAATAAATAAAGGAACTCGTGGTGGTTTAACTTTCAAGCATTTATTAACAAAATCTTCAACTAAAATATTTATTACAAAGTAGCCTTATCACTACCTTAACTAAGTAACTTTCAAAATATATTTTTATACAGCAATCTCTCTATCAAAAAAAACCTCTTAACTTATATAAAAAATAGCATGCTAATACTCACTTTCACCTCTAGGGCATGTGAGGGTACTATTACTATTTCTTGGTTTACTATTTTTAAATTTCACTTAAACAATTATAAACTGCTTGTTTAGCCTTGACTACGTCCTTAGCCTTGGATAAGTTCCTTCCTCGAAAGCGCTGAAATGTTTTTGTTTACTCAGGTTTAAGTATCTGAAATTAGAAAGAGCATGAGTTTCTCATATTTTCAAATTGAAAAAGGCATGTTGTTTAGCGATTACCAAGCTGGCATATTGCTTTAACGATTACCTTGTAAGATTTTCGATCAAAAAGTGAGGCTTGATCCATGTTGAGGCCGGGTTTATATAGGTAAATTTTGACCGTTATTGCTGCACTGCATCGCCAGTTAGTGTACTAAATAATTAATTTCTTTATTGATTTAGCCACGCTTAGATGATGATCACTAAACATGCATCTTAAATTTTCATTTCCATATTTTCTAAATGTTGTTTAATTTAATTTTCTCATAACTATCATAAATTTTCCAACTTTGTATGCCTTTTGCATCATTTTGATTCATATAGTAGTTGCCAATTTCGAAAATGACCTTTTTGGCAATTTTATGTTTATCCCGCTCTAAATGGCAATTTTTGCCTTCTCTTTCCCTCTAGTTATAATATATTAGATTTTAAATAAATCTAAATATCTTTTTATTTCAACATAATTACGTGTTTTTGGCATCACCATTAAATTCTCCGTCGAATTTTACATGAAATCGACACATCGCGTCATGAATGTCAGTAAAATCTGACGTTTAAGTTGCCGCGGTAATTTTCGCGAAGTCGCGAGTGTATTTTTCGCGTTTTGTGAGGTGTTGGTGACACTACGCAGGTGAGTATAGTGTTTATACACTCATGTAGTGTTGTTTTAGTGTTTTCTGTGTTGTTTTGTGAAAGCAATTGCGTGAAAACTCCAAAATTCGGCAATTTCCTTGTGTTTGTATACACCTGTCATTAGGTGTTTTAATGACCAATTTCTACGTGGAATTCACAAGAAACTTCACGTAGAAGTTGTATAATGTGTTCATTTTAATGTTCTTTAGAGATAACTTATATGCGATGTTTGTAAAATATGTTAGTTCGTGACATATTTCTATTGTTAGTTTTGCGTGTGTTTGTTGTTGTTATTTTTGCATGCCACTTGAAACTCATCATAAATTCGGTTTTAATGATTTGTTTTGTATAGTAATACCTTTTTATATTAGTTAAATTCTACTTTATAATTAAATTCATTATGTTAGCTGTAATTCATCTTTATTAATTCATTATTTTTATTAAATTTCTGATTTCAGATAGGTACTTCAGGTTATTAATTCAATTCATTTCAGGTAAGTATGATCATGAGTTTTTATATTTCATTGTTTTCTAATATGTTTTAATTTTAGATTTGGGGTTGAACATACTCCCCCCTTTGAACGGTTACGTTCAAGACGTGTTTTTTCTTAACTTGCTAATCCCACGTTTATGATGGTGGTGAAATATTAATGTTCCATCCGCCTTAACTCGCAAGCGGACTTGGTATTTTCCGGGCAGATTGATGGTTTGCTCTTTCCGTTTGCTTGTTTGAATGCCTTGATAGTTGATCCGTTGCAGCAGGTGTTTCTGCAAATACAGGTCTTCTCCTTCCCTGGTTACGAAGCGTTGGACACAGTTGTCGATTCGTTCTCTTAATTCCTTTAGACAGGTAGTTGGCCTCAATAATTGGAGATTAGAAGTTTTACGTCCATTGATGATAGCTGGAGTACTGAGTGTGGGAACTGGAATCTGCTTCGTCGTTGGCGGTTTGTCATGTGTACTGGAACTTGGGACAGGCACATCTTTCTTGGCACATCGGCTACTGTGGTTTCTGGATTGCATAGCTCAGGAAAGTCTAGTTGGAGATCGTAGTCCAAATCCAAGAAGGGGCTCTGCATCGGGCTACCAAGAGGTTGTAGCAGGCTGCCTTCTAGGGCGGCCAGGTCTTCCTCTGTATAATCGTACTCGGACATTCTGTAATAAGTTAATTGGTTATAGGAAGTTGACACGGTACAGGATTTGGACAACAAAACACATTAGTGTTCACGATACAACACATGTAACATAATAACATTTAGGTTTGTTGTTCCTTCATGGAGTTGTTATTGTGTTGACAGAGGTGCCTCGATCTATTGGTAGGCGACATATTTTTGCGATCGGTCTTTGAAAGGTATTGCTTTCTGTTTTTACTTCTACTACTCTAGTTAATCCATCGGGACCGGGAAAAACCTTTTCAATTCATCCAAGTGGCCACCTGATGGGTGGCATGGTTTCTTGCTTGAGAAGTACAATATCTCCAACTTCTATGTTTGGTTGCGTTTCTTGCCACTTTGATCTTTGCTGCAGGTGGTTAAGGTAATCCTTAGTCCAAATATTCCAAAATTGTTTAACCATACATTGTGTATATTTCCAGCGTTGTGGAAGGGATACGTGTGTATCATCGACACGTTCTGGAATCGCGTTCAGGGGTTGTCCAATTAGGAAATGTCCTGGGGTCAAGATGAATGGGTCATCTGGGTCGTTTCTTACGCAAGATAGTGGTCTAGAATTGAGACAAGCTTCAATTTGGGTGAGAATTGTCGCATATTCTTCGAAAGTACAGGTGGCTTTTCCTACTGTTCGACGAAGGTGATGTTTAATGGACTTCACGCTAGCCTCCCAGATTCCGCCAAAATGTGGTGCTGCAGGGGGGTTAAAATGCCAGGTGATTCCTTTAGATGCTATGAATTGCGCCGCTGCTGGGGTTGCTTCCTTAATGGCTTGCTTGAGCTCCTTATCCAGAATGGATTGAGCGCCAACAAAATTGGTGCCACAATCCGAGTAGATGGCTGAGCATAGCCCTCTTCTGGCTACAAATCTCTTTAACGCAGCGATGAATGCGACAGTGGAAAGATCCGAGACTAATTCGACGTAGACTGCTTTAGTTGACAGGCATACCATAACGCAAATATATGCCCTTTGCAGTTTGGCATTGCGTAAAGAAGAGGATTTGACTGTAATGGGGCCGGCATAGTCAATACCAACATTTGTGAACGGTTTGGTTACGTTAACCCTATATGTAGGTAAGTCTGCCATTAATTGTGTCATGGTGTGTCCTTTCAATTTGGCACATATGAGGCACTTATGTATGCAGCTGGTGATGCATCTTCTAGCATCCAAAATCCAATATTTTTGGTGGCTCGTACTCAAGACTAAAGATGTTCCTCCATGTAGAGTGTCGAGGTGTATTCTGTCAATGATCATACGGGTAACTGGATGTTCCTGTGGTAGGATAATAGGATGTTTTCTATTATATGGGATTGTGGCGTTACGCAATCTTCCTCCAACTCGTATTAGCCCGTTCTCGTCAATGAATGGAGTTAATTTGAGTAATCGACTGTTTCGTCTCACAGGTCGGTTATTGTGCAAGTCGTCATGTTCTTGTGGAAAGCTGGTTTGTTGTACAAGTCGCAGGATATTGGTTTCTGCTTCTTGCAATTCCACAGTGGTTAAGTGATTTACACGTTTAGCCTTTATGTTCTTACAATTATATTTGAATCTTAAAAGCAACGCAATGATTCGAGTTAGCCGGGTGATGGTTGAATAGCGTAGTAATATATTGTCGTTAAATTGGGTTAAGAAACTTGCTACAACTGGGTTGTTAGCTTCTAACTCAGTGTGCTCCTTGACGGGTAAGACTTTAGGCCATTGTGATTCCTTCGTTGTTAGCCAGCTTGGACCATGCCACCACAGGGGGTTGTTGTTTAATTCTGATGCCGATACACCTCTCGAGGCTACATCAGCTGGATTGTCCGTCGTTGAAATATGTTGCCATTGGTCAAATCGGATGATGTCTTGGATTTCAACCACTCGGTTGGCCACATAGGTTTTCCATCTAGACGGGTGTTCTTTTACCCATTGAAGAGTTATTGTTGAGTCTGTCCACGCGAACGTTTTGATATCATGTAAATCCATGTCCTTCTTGGTGCTTTTGATTAATCGGGCCAACAGTACAGCTCCATTTAATTCCAAACGAGGAATTGTGGTTGGTTTGGTAGGTGCTACCTTTGTTTTGGAAGTGAGGAGCGTTGAAGTGATCTCTCCGTTGACTGATTCGACTCGCAAATATAAAACTGCGGCATATGCCTTTGCAGAGGCGTCACAAAATCCATGTAACTGCTTGTTGGACGATTTGGAGTAATTAATCCATCTTGGTATCCGAAGAAGTTCTAGTTGTTTTAGTTCATCCTTAAAGTTGTTCCATTGGGCCTCGATTTGAGTGGACACTGGCTGGTCCCATGCACAACCAGTGATCCATAAAACTTGCATCAATACCTTGGCTACGATTAGGACAGGTGAAAGCCAACCGAAAGGATCATATAACGATGCAATATCGGACAAAATGTTTCGCTAAGTTGGGTGAGTATGTGTAGGCATTGGAGTGACTACAAACGTGAAATGATCGGGTCCTGGATGCCAGCGTATACCGACAGTCTTGATAGCGTCGTCAGCATCAAATGTCAATGTAGATTTTAATTCGCGATGTTCTATTGGCAGATGTTCTAATAAATTTGAATCGTTGCTTGTCCATTACGCAAAAGAAATCCTCCCGACGATGTGATGTTGATTAGTTGCTGTTGTAGTAATTTCGCATCCTGAACAGTATCACCACCAGTCAATAAGTCGTCTACATAAAAGTTTTGATGTATAGCTTGAGCAGCTAGCGGCCAGGTCTCCTTCTCATCTTCCGCCAATTGCTGCAGTGTGCGTATTGCTAGATACGGTGCGCAGGCCATACCGAAGGTTACGGTTGTTAATTGGTAGTCCTGTGGAACTAGTTTTTGCGCATGACGCCAAATAATTCTTTGAAAGGTTTGATGTTTTTGTTGGACTTCAATCATGCGGTACATCTTTTCGATGTCCGCCGTCATGGCGATCTTGTATTTTCGCCAATTGAGCAATGTTGCGAAAAGTTTAGGTTGTATTGTTGGTCCGACTAAGAGTTGATCATTTAAAGATTTTCCTTTGGAGGTTTTGGCCGATGCATCAAAGACAACTCGCAATTTCGTGGTGCTGCTGTCTTTAAACACTGCGTGATGAGGTAGGTAGTAATGTTCCTCCTCTTCTGTAGGAGGGTCAGTTTCCTCCATATGCCCAAGGCTAATGTATTCATCCAAACACTTCTGGTAATCCTCTTTCAATTGTGGCTTGTTGATCCACTGCCGTTCTAATGAACGAAAGCGGTTGAGCGCTTGAAACCTGGACTCTCCCAAAGATGGCAATTGATTGTGTATAAATGGAAGGGTAACTTGGTACCTTCCATTGGGTTTGCGTAAGTGCGTTGCAGTGAAAATTTCTTGACCGAGTTCGTCCTCCTTACTCTGTATTGGAACTGTGGGAACCTCTTCCAACTCCCAGAAGCGTCTCAGTTGTTCATCAAGACTAATCTCCTTGGTTTGAGTCATAAATGCTGATACTTGTTGGCTGTGCTGGTTATTGCCTGATATTTCCTACATGTAGCAATAAAGTGTCGGCCATGGCAAGCTGGACAGCCGGTTTGGTTTGTGGCGTGAAATGCATGTGTGTTCTGATTCACTGTTTTTATTCCTTGTAAAGGTGCGGACTTGGTAACTATGTCAGCAATAGATTCCAATATCCGTAATCGGTTTGCTAAAAAGGTTTGAAACTTTGAAAAGGTAGGCAAAGTTTGTGAAGATCCCTGTTCTTCCTCCCATAACCTTAATGTGATGAAAGGCAGTCGTTGCACGAGGATATAAATTAAGATTGAATCCCATGATTTTGTGTCGACATCCAAATTCTTCAACTGTTGAAGACAATCCGACGTGGTGTTGATCAACGTCTTCATGCCCTTCGAAGTCTCCATTGTCAATTTCAGGATGTTCATGAGTGTCTTAAGTTGATGATTAACTAAGATGCGTTTGTTCTCATAACGCTCCTTCAATTTTAGCCATGCTGGTTCATAATTCTCGTTGGTCATTGGTACGTGTCTAAGCAGTGTTTCTGCTTCGCCAATTAGACACTCCTTGAGGTAATGTAATTTTTGGACTGGAAATAATTTAGCATTGTTTTTTTTTTTTTTATGTGGAAGACTAGAACTCAGTTATGAACCAACGAAGAAAACACATCGTGGAACGAGCGCCATAGATCATATTCCCCATTATATTTCGGAAGACTAATTCGAGGAAGATGTAAGTCTTGTTGGGTCACCGTTGGTGCTGAGGTTGGACCGTCAAGCGAAGGTGCTGGTGGTGCTGGTGTGATCGTTGTGTATTTCTTAAGACCATCCGTAAGATCGGTAAGATAATCGAGATACTTGGTTTCTGTTTGCTCGTATTTTTCTAACATGGAGACATCACCTGCCTTTGCTGGATCCTCAGCTGCTGCTGCCGCACTTAATGCGACATCGTTATTCTGGAATTCTTCCCACATTTTTGTCATGGTTGCAATTCGAGATTCGTAGAACCCTTAGGTTCTCTTTGGTATCGCAGTTTTCTTTTGGGTTTCGATAAATTTGTCCAAACGAGTTTTCATCGCCTTTTGCTTTTTATTTAACTCCTGTGCTGACAACATTATGAAAGGACTCGCACGTGAAACTAACTCCCGAACCAATCCCAATAAATCAATAAATTCTTGAAAGTACCACCACGTTCCTGGATGGAACCACCAATGTTTTATACAGAAAAGAATTAAATGAAGGATAATTTCTCTGTATAATAAATAAAGTAACTCGTGGTGGTTTAACTTTCAAGCATTTATTAACAAAATCTTCAACTAAAATATTTATTACAAAGTAGCCTTATCACTACCTTAACTAAGTAACTTTCAAAATATATTTTTATACAGCAATCTCTCTATCAAAAAAAACCTCTTAACTTATATAAAAAATAGCATGCTAATACTCACTTTCACCTCTAGGGCATGTGAGGGTTGTTATGCCGCGCGATTTTGATTGTGACGATTAATGCGCGACGGGACTAGGGAGTGCTTTGGATAGAAGATCACCTGCCCCAACTGATATCACAACTCTATGTCAACTATTTATTTAGCACATTGAATAAAAGACTTTTATTTCGGACTTACTGTGGCTTATTATTCTATTAACACATTTAATTTTTTAACAGAATATTATCACTTTGCATTAAATAACACCTTTACATAAAATTAGGCTTCTGCCTCTATTATTTTATATTTATGAGTTTATGCAAAATAATACTCAAGACTTAACTATCGATCGATTTTACTAATCGATCTCGCGTATACAGTTCGACTCCTCGATTCACTCTCCAACTCCCACTTATAAAGCATGACTTTCCACAGTTCATTGAAAGTCATGCACCTCCTTCGAGTTCTCGCGACGTTTCCTGGTTGGTTGCACAACCTCACGCTCGCGTTTATTCTGCAAGCTGGCTTGGCCAATTAGGGCACAAGACAGAACAAACAATTGAGCAATTTCCCCTGTTGGGAAACTCTCAACGAAGAAATGCGCTTACCCGGCGCTCTTGCGGCTGTTCGCATTCGAGCGGCTGTTTGCAGCCGCGAAGCTTTTGTATGGCTTGAGTCATATGCGCACGTTTGCAGTTGGGTTAATGCCTGAGCATTGAAAATGGGTCCGTCGTTGTCGTTGCTTTGTTTATGTTTACGTTCATAAGTTGAAGTATGACTTATGAACGTCGCGTAAAATCGCTTGGGTCAGGAAGCAAGGGTTGCGACACATTTGGAGCGGCTGTTGGCTTATGCTCGAAATGTTATTTTACGCGTAAGCAATGTTTGGAGTTTTGGGTAAAATGGGATGAATTCCATATGGATGGATTCTATTCATTTTACCCGAATGAAATTAATATGGACCTCATGTACGCATATGTTTTGTCTTTTAGATCTTTGGGTAATTATTAGAAAAGAATATCGTGGGAAAAGATGCAAGTTCTTTGAAATGGTTTATGAGTTAACGTTCGGTTAACGTTGGGTATGCATACTTTCAGGAAGTATGTGAAATAATTAGGTTCATGAATCGGATAAGAGAAGATTCATGAGTTGGATTTTAGATTCCTTGGCTTGGGTGGATAGATGCGGATAGTGGAGGGTTTTTGAGATGTGGGTATATGGTGATGAGGCATAGGCTCATTACAGGGTACTATTACTATTTCTTGGTTTACTATTTTTAAATTTCACTTAAACAATTATAAACTGCTCGTTTAGCCTTGACTACGTCCTTAGCCTTGGATAAGTTCCTTCCTCGAAAGCGCTGAAATGTTTTTGTTTACTCACGTTTAAGTATCTGAAATTAGAAAGAGCATGAGTTTCTCATATTACATATCGATTACCAAGCTGGCATAATGCTTTAACGATTAC
Organism: Thereva nobilitata; assembly: GCA_963855945.1. Lineage (NCBI taxonomy): Eukaryota > Metazoa > Arthropoda > Insecta > Diptera > Therevidae > Thereva > Thereva nobilitata. The sequence goes on from OY979695.1 coordinate 80,279,151, forward strand.
CTTGTAAGATTTTCGATGAAAAAGTGAGGCTTGATCCATGTTGAGGCCGGGTTTATATAGGTAAGTTTTGACCGTTATTGCTGCACTGCATCGCCAGTTAGTGTACTAAATAATTAATTTCTTTATTGATTTAGCCACGCTTCGATGATGATCACTAAACATGCATCTTAAATTTTCATTTCCATATTTTCTAAATGTTCTTCAATTTATTTTCTCATAACTATCATAAATTTTCCAACTTTGTATGCCTTTTGCATCATTTTGATTCATATAGTAGTTGCCAATTTCGAAAATGACCTTTTTGGCAATTTTATGTTTATCCCGCTCTAAATGGCAATTTTTGCCTTCTCTTTCCCTCTAGTTATAATATATTAGATTTTAAATAAATCTAAATATCTTTTTATTTCAACATAATTACGTGTTTTTGGCATCACCATTAAATTCTCCGTCGAATTTTACATGAAATCGACACATCGCGTCATGAATGTCAGTAAAATCTGACGTTTAAGTTGCCGCGGTAATTTTCTCGAAGTCGCGAGTGTATTTTTCGCGTTTTGTGAGGTGTTGGTGACACTACGCAGGTGAGTATAGTGTTTATACACTCATGTAGTGTTGTTTTAGTGTTTTCTGTGTTGTTTTGTGAAAGAAATTGCGTGAAAACTCCAAAATTCGGCAATTTCCTTGTGTTTGTATACGCCTGTCATTAGGTGTTTTAATGACCAATTTCTACGTAGAATTCACAAGAAACTTCACGTAGAAGTTGTATAATGTGTTCATTTTAATGTTCTTTAGAGATAACTTATATGCGATGTTTGTAAAATATGTTAGTTCGTGACATATTTCTATTGTTAGTTTTGCGTGTGTTTGTTGTTGTTATTTTTGCATGCCACTTGAAACTCATCATAAATTCGGTTTTAATGATTTGTTTTGTATAGTAATACCTTTTTATATTAGTTAAATTCTACTTTATAATTAAATTCATTATGTTAGCTGTAATTCATCTTTATTAATTCATTATTTTTATTAAATTTCTGATTTCAGATAGGTACTTCAGGTTATTAATTCAATTCATTTCAGGTAAGTATGATCATGAGTTTTTATATTTCATTGTTTTCTAATATGTTTTAATTTTAGGTTTGGGGTTGAACAATCTTAATTAAAGTTATTTCCGGTTATATAAAATGAATGAAATTATTAATATTAATAAGAAAAATTGGTATAATATGGATATAGTTAAAAAAAATTGAAAATCTAATTTGGTTTAATTTTTATCGGAAAAAATTACAAATTTCAATCTCCTGTAAAATTACAATTTTGGAGATAAGCAGTTAGTTAAAAAAACCACAGAAATAGAAAATGTATTCACTACGTAAATTTTTATTTCAAGCCAAATAATATTGACAAACGATCGACTTCATCGATCTCCATAAGGGGGGAGGAATGTAGTAATTTAGCACCCATATCCGCTAAGAAAAACAACTCCCATGCTCGGGAGATGCCCAGTCAGCATTTTTATTAAAGAACCCTATGGACACTTTACCATGTGATTGCACCTTGTGATTAAAAACTGATACCACCGTAGTTGTTATTATATAAAAAATTTATTATCACTTTGTGTTTACAATGTTTAGTATTAAGTTTAGTTTTTATTACAATAGGCACTATAGACTTTTGGTAACTTTTTTGATTACGTATAGAGAGACCGTCTGCTATTGCTCGTATCAACTTTCGGAATAAAAGCACCAAAAACGGAGATGCCGGAAATTGGCTATCTCGATGGGAACGGACGGGAAGCGGCTAGATCACTGAACTTTGAGTTCGGTGATCGATGAAGAGTTCCGATTGATCGTTACTGATCGTGTTTACCATTTCGGAATATGTTGTGTGACTGCGTGAAACTTAGTAATTAAGTTTATACGCGGTCACCACATACTCCCCCCGCCGCGTAGCGTTAACGGGATGTTACCGCTTTAGATGGCTTAGCTTCGCTGTCGCGGTCACAGCCGAAGGCTGGCTTTAGCCTGTCAATGGACATTGACTTGGTTGTGCCGTTCAATTTGACGACGAAGTGTTTTCGTAATCGTTTGATTACTTCATATGGGCCGAAGGTTCGAAAGGTTTTCGAACTCTTTCGACTCGTATGAAAACGTAGTCCGCGTTCTGCAGGGCTACTGGTCCGTATGCATCCTTTTGGACGGGTTGTCGAGGATGTATTGCCTTAATGTTCTGCATATGAGAACGAAGGCGAGAAAGGAATTCTGACTCTTCAATTGGATTTTCATCGGTTGTGATAGAAATCGAATTGGGAAGTCTCAGGTTCTGACCGTATACGAGCTCGGCAGGTGAGCATTGTAAGTCGGTCTTGATTGCCGTGCGTATGCCTAACATGAGAAAGGGCAAGTCTTCACTCCAATGAGTAGTGTTGTCCCTTGCCATTAAGGCTGCTTTTAGTTGCCTTTGGAACCGTTCAACCATCCCGTTTGCCTGAGGATGGTAGGCGGTTGTCCGGATTCGATGAGTGCCGAGTAATTTGGCAACTTCATTGAACAGTTTCGATTCGAACTGGGTACCTTGATCGGTTGTGATCTCAAGTGGTACGCCGAATCGTGGGACAAATTCAGTGACGAATCTTTTTGCCACTGTTGAAGCTGAGATATCCCGAATTGGGTATGCTTCAGGCCATCGCGTGAATCTATCGACTATCGTTAAGATATAAGAGTATCCACGAGATGGGGGTAGTGGTCCCACTATATCCATATGGATATGGTCAAATCTATTATTTGGAAGTTTGAAAGCTTCCAATGGTGATTTGGTATGCCGTGAAACTTTGGACTTTTGGCAACCTAGGCATGATCGAGACCACTCATTGCAGTCTTTATTGATCGAAGGCCAGAAGTATTTCTTGGTAACGGCTCGTCTTGTAGCACGAATACCAGGATGAGATAGACTATGTTCGGAGTTGAACGCTAGTCTACGTAAGGAAGTGGGTATATAAGGCCTAGGAATGCCTATACTAGTTTCACACCACACCTGATGGGCGGTAAATGGTATTGCTGTGAGAACTAGTTTTACCCGTGAGCCGTTGCTGGGGTGTTCTTGTAGAGACTTCAACTCTGTGTCACCTTGTTCAGCCTGGGCTAGTGTAGGCAGGTCGAAGGTGACCGAGTCGACGTTGTCGGTTGCTAGTGAGCGCGACAAGTAGTCTGCGACAACGTTTTGTTTACCCGACACATGTCTGATGTCTGTGGTAAACTGAGATTAGACCCAAATGTCTGGTCTGTCTAGGGGATCGTTCGGACTTTGTGTGAAGAGCGCGAACCAGGGGTTTGTGATCAGTATAGACCACGAAATTGCGTCCTTCAACGAAATAACGGAAGTGTTTGATCGCTGCATAGATTGCGAGAAGTTCGCGATCGAATGCAGAGTACTTCCGTTCTGTTGGTGACAGCTTTTTGGAATAAAAAGCTAGAGGTTGCCACCGATGACCGTTGAATTGTTCCAAAACGCCTCCGATTGCATAATCTGAAGTGTCAGTCGTTAGACTGTATTTTGCATCCTCGATTGGATGGTTCAGCAGAGTTGCTTCAGCCATCGAGGTTTTAACCTTGAGGAATGCTGCCTGACATTCTGCTGGCCAAGTAAATACTTTATGGCACGCGAGTGGTTGAGAAGTTCTCTCAAATGCTCGTTTATCGGCACCAACTGTTCAGCCAATTTTGGTATAAATCGGTGATAGAAATTCACCATTCCCAAAAACTTCTGGATCGATTTGACAGAAGTGGGAGGTGCGAGATCAACGATAGCCTGAACCCGATCGGAGGATGGAAGTATTCCATCCTTTGTGATGCGGTGGCTTAGAAGCTTGATCTCTTGTGCACCAAAAACGCATCTCTCTAGCTTAATGGTTAAACCGAAGCTATCGAGGCGTTTAAAGAGCTCTTCGAGGTGAACGATATGTTCTTCCTCGGTTTTACTGGCGATAAGTATATCGTCCAAGTATACATAAACGAAGTCGAGGTCTCTCGTAACTTCGTTAATAAACCTTTGAAAGGTTTGGGCTGCGTTCCGTAAGCCGAATGGCATACGGGTAAACTCATATAGGCCGAATGGCGTAATGAGCACAGTCTTTTGCACGTCTTCTGGGGCGATTGGTATGTGATGATATGCACATACCAAGTCAATCTTCGAAAAAATTGTGCAACCGTGAAGATTCACGGAAAAATTCTGTATATGCGGGATCGGATATCTATCCGGCACAGTGACCGCATTAAGGCGACGGTAGTCGCCGCATGGCCTCCAATCATGTGAGTCCCGTTTAGGGACCAGATGAAGTGGAGATGCTGCGGGGGACGACGAAGGTCGACAAATCCCCAATTGGACCATATGGTCAAACTCTAATTTTGCCACCTTCAGCTTCTCCGGATGGAGTCGCCGAGCGGTGACGAAAGGTAATTGCCCTTTAGTCACAATGTGGTGTTGCACATTGTGTTTAACTGGAAGGTTAAAATTGGGCGGTTTTGTTAACGAAGCGTACTTCGTTAATAGCTCTTTATATATGCCGGTAAGTAGGCACGGATGGAATTCGGGGTTGTAATCGACTGTAGCGCATACGTTAATTTTAAAATTCGTGCGCTGGTCTACTAAATGTCGATACTTGAAATCGACGCACAACTTGAACTTCGTTAAGAAGTCCGCCCCAATAATGGCTTTTGTGGTGGCGGCTACGATGAAGTTGTGAACATATCGTCGGCGTAAGCCGAGATGGAGTTCAAGCAACTTTGTGCCGAAAGTTCGGATCAGTGATCCGTTGGCCGCATGCAGAAGGACGTTCGGGCTTCCGTTATGGGCCGGGAACGCCTTGGCAGGAACAATTGAAACGTCCGAGCCCGAATCAATGAGGAAATCCATCCGATTGTTGGTGTCACGGACGAACAAACGATATGAGCGGCCAGTTATTTGCTCGCTCATGTCGACCCCTTGTCTCTCTAGTTTTTTTAGACGGCTTGGTAGTGGACGTTTTCTTTGCCGACTTGGCTTGTCCACCACCAAAAACTGCAGGGGGCCTTGCACCTACGTGCTTCACTACCATAGCGGTAGTGGAAATAGCACAGGCTACCCCGCAGTTTGTTGGCCCCTGGTGGCCGATTGGCCGAAGGCTGTGAAGGGCCGCCCTGCCGATTGGCAGGTGTTCGGCCTCTTGGGCTGTTTGGCTGCCGTATCCACTGCTCCATCTTGGAAGTGAACTTGTTGATGGCACTTTGCAGTGACATCCACGGTGGTTCCGCATTGGATGCTGTTGCGTGGACGGCGGACGAGTATGAGGCGCCTCCGTGTGGAAGCACCTCCCATACCTTGTCCGCTATTGCTGCCAGCCCTGCTAGCGATTGATCGCGAGCTGTGGCCAATGTAACCTGGATGGCCTGTGGAAGTCTCCTTTCCCACAGGGTCCGGATCAGGTCATCATTGACCGCCGTCGATCCGCCGGCTAGTGCCTTGAGAGCCTGGAGGTACTCCGATGGTTTTCGGTCTCCAGGCTCTTGCACTGACAGTAGCTGCTCGAGCCGGCGCTTCTCCGAAGTGCCGTACTTCTCGAGCAGGTGCTGTTTGAGTTCCTCATAAGAGGAGGTGGAATAGTCGACGGTGCTAAGCCGCATTGCCGTTACCGCCTCTTCCGGCAATGCGGCCATAACGTTGTAGACCTTACCACTATCCGCTTTGTAGCCCGCCATCTTAAACATGATTTCCGCCTGGTAAAACCAGGAGGCGGGCTGGTGTACCCAGAACTTCGGGATGTCGAGTTTCGTCAGTTTAAAGCCATCGACTCGCGAAGTTCCGGGCTTTGGTTCCTCCGCCTGTGGAACGTCTTGTTCCATAATATTTTCTTCCGTTCTCGACATATTGAAATTCCTTAAAAAAACGATGAGAAAAAGAAAATAAAAAGAGGGGGAAATGAAACGAATCAGAAAAGCTACCAATACGTCCGAAGAAAAAAATCAATGTTGTGTTAGATACCTAATAGTGATAATTATATAATATTATAGTGGAAACAAAACACGAAAATGACTAAAAAAAACTCTCGGTGTAACAATGAGTTATTAATTGCACCTTAATAGGCCCCCATCCACGGTCAAACAAACCATCAAATTTGTGGCCAACATCGAAAAAATTCTAAGTGTGCGTGTATAAAATACAAGTTTTCGAAGTTGGCCGCTGTTTGAAGAAAATATTCGTCTGGTTTAATATTTCCTTCAAACAGCTTAAATGTGTGTGTGGATTTTTTATGTGTGCCATGTAAATCATATGAAAACTCGTTTTGTTTACAGGAATTGTCGCTCGGGATGTTTGAAGAAAGTTTCCCTCGTTGATGGCCAACAAAAGTCAAAGCATAAATGTGTGCGTTGTTTGTCGAAAATTGGTTTGACGATTTGTTTGACGATTTGTTTGACCGTGGATGGGGGCCTAATATTAAATCGTACTTTGAACTTTCATTTCTTTTAGAAATACGTAAAATTTGTTTAATAATAAAAAAAAGGTTATCTATATGTACATATATATGGGGGAAAAAAATATATATATATAAATTATGTATGTATATATAAGAAATATTGTGTATATATATGCATGTATGCAAAAAATATAATTTAGAATAAAAAAAATGTATATAAAATGTGTTTGTATATATGTATGTGAGAAAAATATATATATAAATTGTGTGTATATATTTATATGTATATGTAGAAAAAAAAATTTGTAATTAAGAATAAAAAATGTTTGCTTCTGTTATTGTATTCAAATGTTATGTATTTTAATAATCATCTGTTCTTCCGTGTCTCCTCTCCTAGTGTTTTCCGCTATTGTTTTGTTATCTTCTACCGATGCAGTTTTACCTGTTGAACTTGAAATTTTAACATCCGTATACGGTACTCTGTAATTCTGATAAAAATTCTTCCAACTTAAGTCGATGACGCATTCAATAAATGCAGAATACAAACGAGAAATATTCTCTTTATTTGGTTATAAAGTAGCAATTAATTAATGTAATTTTATGTTCTTTTTAAGCAAATAGAATATGGCTTCTGTTATTTTATTCAAATGTTATGTATTTTAATAATTATCTGTTCTTCCGTGTCTCCTCTCCTGTTATGGAAAGTGTTTTCCACTATTGTTTTGTTATCTTCTACCGATGCACTTTTCCCGAGTGTTTGCGGTCGGGGTCACCAATATGGACACTTTACCGTGTGATTGCACCTTGTGATTAAAAACTGATACCACCGTAGTTGTTATTATATAAACAATTTAATATCACTTTGTGTTTACAATGTTTAGTATTAAGTTTAGTTTTTATTACAATAGGCACTATAGACTTTTGGTAACTTTTTTGATTACGTATAGAGAGACCGTCTGCTATTGCTCGTATCGACTTTCGGAATAAAAGCACCAAAAACGGAGATGCCGGAAATTGGCTATCTCGATGGGAACGGACGGGAAGCGGCTAGATCACTGAACTTTGAGTTCGTTGATCGATGAAGAGTTCCGATTGATCGTTACTGATCGTGTTTACCATTTCGGAATATGTTGTGTGACTGCGTGAAACTTAGTAATTAAGTTGGTACCCGGTCACCACAACCCCTTTCATAAATACAATGTAACTTTCATGATTAAATGCAATGTAACTTAAAACCAGTCTTAAATTCGTTATTTCAATAACTCACTAAAATGCTGCCGCGCAATTCCTTATCTAATTTTTCACATCATAAATGCTGACTGCGCGTATCTTTCCCGAGCATGCGAGCCGCAAGGCAAGGGACATGAGAACTCAAAAATCAGTTCTCGATGTACCGCCGCGCGAATTAGTTCGATTATTTCAGTAATTAAGAAAAGCCAGTGTCATTCTTAAATAAAAGTTTACAGTAATTAAGAAAAGCCAGTGTCTAAATAAAAAGAAAATATAATTAAAGTTTAAAGTAAAACTGTGTTAATTTCAATTCTTTTTCACGCGGTGGGCACCGGGGCTCAACATGACGATTCTGTAGTCAAATTTGAAAATTCAAAATGGCGGATGAATTTTGCAAATGTGTTCCGAATCCATTGAAAATCGGTAACGGGGAGTTTTTAAGGTCACAAATGACGAATCTGTGGGCAAAATTTTAAAAAAATCAAAAAGGCGGTGCCAATATGGCGGTTCGATTTTGGTAATTAGGATTCGATTTCACTGAAAATAGCTATTTGTGGGTAAGGTCGGAAACAATAAATTTGTTGTCAAAATTAGAAAATTCAAAATGGCGCTGGAAATATGGTGTGCATAACAAATCACTTCACCAGAATTTTGTAAAAAGTAAAATCCAAAAATTACAGAATAAAGATTATAATAAAAATGGGTAAAAAAATTTTTAAGTTAAATGGTTTTATTTTAAATCTGCTGTACCAAAAACTAGAAAATAATTAGAACACAATCATGGACCTTCTGGAATAGTAGCAGTGCTGTCTTCTCATGTCGTTTGCCAAGGGGCATTTTGTGTCGCTGCGTCAGCGAATAAGTAATATTCTGGGACTTTTAACAGACTAAAATAAAAACATGGGGCGCATAAAAACCTGTATAACCTGTGTAAATAAGAACAACTTGTCTAGAAAAATGTGTTTCCAAGTCCACCAAAACAAAATAGTTCAAAGGCTCTTCGTATCATATTTCAGTTACCAAAAGCCGCTCAATTCAATTGAGTAACTATTAGAAGAAGAATCTAGGGAATTGAACATAATTTAGAAGTGACGTTTATTTCAGTAGTGGAAAGGAGGTGGAGTAAATCTACTCAAGGTCGATGGACCCACAGGCTCATAACAAATGTGGAGGGATGGGTCACGGGAGAGCATGGAGAGATGAGTTACGACCTCGCACAGTTCTTGAGGGGACATAAGTGTTCCAGAGCATACCTCCATCGATTCGGACACGATGTCTTCGCTGTCCCCGGCATTCCTAAATGTGATAGAAGACACAGAACATGTCCTATTGGAATGCCCGAAATTAGCCGAGCAAACTGCTGTTCTGCAAGTGACAGTTCAGCCACGACTAAGAGCAGAGAATGTCATCGACTACATGGTGACATCGGGTGTTGTAAAGAATAAAGTGGAGGAGACGCTAAATATGCTCCATCAGAAGGTAAGGCGCAAAGAAACCAAAAGGAAGAGAGTAAGGCTTAGAAATATCGGTAGTATTAGCAGGTAGATAAAAGCTGATCCAGCTGGTGAAGCATTGCTGAAAAGGCCTCTCTCTGCCGGAGAATGGGTTGACTAGTAGGTGATTTTAGTTAGGACTAGAATCCGGTATAACCGACAGGCTGGAGCGTGTCGGCATCATGATGCTTCCACCTGCCAACGCACGCAAATAATAAAAAATCCAATAAATTATTTTCATGCAAATTAAACATTAGTCTTAAATCACGCCAAAGAAGTATAACTTCTAATGCGCGTACATAAGTACACACACCCACTTTTACTTCATTGATCTTCAGGCCTATGTCCTTTGCCGCCTCTTTTAATTCAACGTAAGCTTCTTTTGCTGCCAAAAAGGACCTTCCCACGATGTTAACGTCATCCGCATAACCAAGCAATTGTACCGACTGTGTTGCTATTGATGCACTTCTCTGGACTGACGTTTTCCTTATTACCCATTCTAGGGCGAGGTTGAAGAGCATTGGGGCCAGCCCGTCCCCTTGTCTAAGTCCTTGTCGAACTACGAACTCTTCTGTTATAACATTTTGGATCCTTACCTTCGCCAGTGAGCTATTTGTTCCGCATTTGATCAGTTGTACTAACTTTGAGGGGACTCCTAATAGGAGTAACAAGGGATCTTGAAATGGAAACTGATTCGAATCAGATGCAGAGCACGATAAAATAAAAATTACAGGGAACCCAGGATGTAGACATAATTACCGCTAAATACCAAAGTTTTGTAACCGTACTTGTAAAAAGCCTTTACATAAGCGCATGTCGGTGAGTTTGGAGTGACTTTAAATCCAGCCAGTCATATTCAGATATCCGATCATACCATAAGAAAAGGTTTCCAATTGTACAGTGTTTTATCCTAGCAAGAACCAGACAACTGGAAAGAAATTGCTCGTCAAACAACAACCGTTGTACATATAATAGGACCACGTCATAGCTCTTGTTAGGCTGCAATATTTCCCATCCCTTTCTGGTGGAGATCTGGACATTAAAACCTGAGTTGAAATTAATTTTCGATGTAATCAGTTCTGTGTAGAGCCAGCAACTCATGTGCGCCTTCAAGTTTCATCTCTTGCCGAAGGTCTGCTTACTCGCATAAAAAGCTATATTGGCGTTCTTTAGCCTTTCTTCGAAGTTGACCCTGCAATAAAGGTTTGGGTCCAAAATGAAGCCAAAATACTTAGCTTATCGGACTAGGCGCAGTACATGCCCATATTTGTAGGTAGACTGAAACCATCGATTTTTTTTCTATAGGTGAAAATAGCAGCGGTGAAAGGCTTCCTTCCTGGGGTGTGCTACTGCACGTCGTCTTTACCACTCTGTTGTTGCTTAAGCTGCTGTGGGTGGGCGATTCTAGATTTTAGCATGAAGAAGACGCATCGACCACAATTCGCTAGGGCCACCTGGTTAGCGTCGATGGTGACTTTGTTGAAAGTGCCTTCTCTATCCAGGAAGATTGCCAAGGTAAATTGGTTGTATTCTACGGAGTACTCTACGGTACGCACTACTTCATGCAGTGCAGTGTCATTTGAATTTCTCTTGCAATATGCATACTGAGCTTCAGCTATAGAATTTCGGAGGTATAGGTCTAGCACTAACTATAGTTCTAGGGTGTTGACGACCCATACCATCCTTTGCCGTTTCGTCTACCTACCTTCGAAATAAATATCACTTTGACCCTTCTCCAGTAGTGCAGGCTATTGACAAGAACAATGAACCACTGAGCTACTTATAGTCCGGTTGCGTCCTAACTCTTTTTAATTGCGCCCTTGCTTCCAAAAAGGTTAACCTCGCTTCCACAATGAAATTACTTCTGTTTTGTTCTTCGGTACAAATTTAAATATTTCCCATTATATATAGCAGTCGGAGTCGGATTTAAAATTTCAAAACATTGGAGTCGGGGCCGACTCACAGCCCTTTTTCAAACTTCATCCAGATTTTGTCTGTGTCACTTAGAAAAAGCCGTTGAGTTACTTCGTGCAACATAGCTCTAAATGTGGATTAGGCCTACTGGGCAACACCACATACTTATAAAAAAACACTCCTTATACTCCGCTCCCCCGCGGTGGTGTGGAAAGGAGTATTCATTTTAAACAAAAATACTAACTTTCAAGGGACATTTAAACTTCATCGCACGTTTTATAACTATCTACAAATTCTACAAAAAAAGACAAACTATATTGTTTTCCGAAAATTTAACGAACTTTTTTACAACTATTTTTAAACCTAATGAACAATTTTTGTAATAACTATTTAAATCAACAAATCAAAGGATAATCAAGAAAAACTAAATTTTCCCCCTTTCAACCCCCCTAAAAAAACCTCAACGGGTGAAATTTAGGGTACTCAGATTGCCTTAAAATCATCATTACTTACAAAATTAAATAAAATTTGTAATGTCATATTTTAAATTTTACAATGATTGAGCAAATCAAAACGCGGTTAAGTAAATTAAAGTGTTTAAAGAAGCAAATAAAAGTAAAAAAGTACTCAAAATTAGCAAACGTACTTATCTAAATCGCGAAAGCGACAATAATGTTTTAGATGGAGACTTTCTCCATCCCAATAAAAAAATAATCCACATCCGAAACAAAATAAGTGAAATTCACGTTCTCATGAGCTCTGGGTCCAAAGGTCAACGTCATAAACGGGCTACCGGCAATGATGATATCGGCACATCAGCAAACTATTTTGCTCCGTTACAAACAGTCGATGCCGACGACGAAATTGAAAACAATGCTGAGCGGCTAACCCATGGAGCAAAATCAATTAAAGTTTCAGTACCACCGATAACAGCCATCAAATGCTCGAGTAAGTATATGCATGACCTACTAACGGAAAATAACATCTCCGACTATACGATCAAACATGTATCGATAGGTGTTAAAATATTAACCACCTATTTTGAATTGCATAAACAAATAACTAGCATTCTCACCGAGAAGAAGGTCCAATATTACACACACTGTAGTAAAGAAGAACTTCCTTTCAAAGCTGTGTTATCTGGCCTTGATAAAATCGAGCCTTCTATAGTAAAGCAAGTGCTATGCGATGCTGGATTGAAATGCATTGATGTTAAATTAGTCGTCAGGAATATTAAAAACACTAATAAAAGAGAAATGATCCTCTATATCGTTTATCTAGAGAAGAAATCCGTCACGATGAACGATCTCAGAAGGAAGTTCCACGTAATTAATAAAACCATAGTCCGTTGGGACTACCAAAGAAGAATACCTAATAGACCTACCCAGTGTCACAATTGCCAAATGTTCGGACACGGTGAGAGTCGCTGCCACGTAAAGACGTTCTGCGCATTCTGTTCGGGTGAACATCATACAACGAACTGCCCCGACAAAAACGTAACAAAATGCGCAAACTGTAATGGAGCGCATAACTCTAATGATCTGCAATGTCCAAGTAGGAGAAGTTATATTGAAATACGGCAGAGAATTCAGGGTAAAAATACTCGGAACTCAAACCTAGGTACAAGGATGCCCGTGTACAATACCAGCAATTTCCCAAATCTGGCAAGGAACAGCTTTAACAGTGACAAAAGAACTGATATGAAAAGCGGAAACATATCTTGGTCCGACACGGTTAGAGGAAACATCTCTTCAAATAGTAGTAGTAATTTAGGTTTATTTACTTACAATGAAATAATAAGCTTGACTAACGAAATAGTTAGTCACCTAAAAGATGCAAAGATAGGTTCGAACAATTCAATGTTATTACTCAAGTAGCAATCAAGTATTTATACAATGATAAGTAGTACTAGTAATCTTAAGGTAGTTACATGGAATGCCCAATCAATCCTGCAAAAAAATATAGAATTTTTCAATTATATGATAAGACACAAAATTGATGTTGCCCTATTAACAGAAACTTGGCTAAACCCAACTATTTCCTTTTCAAATCCAAACTATTTTTGCTATCGCTTAGATAGAGAAACGTCCATAGGAGGAGGTGTTGCTATAGTAATAGACAAAAAAATAAGACACAACCCCCTCCCATCACTTAATTTATCAATTATTGAAGCTATTGGGGTTGAGATATACCTCGAAGATGACACAAAAATAAAAACATATTCTGTCTACTTTCCAGGTGGTTCTTCTAATGATATTAAGAGAAGACAGCTGAGAGTAGATCTTCGTAAACTCACAAGAATCCCAGACCCTTGTTTAATTGGTGGTGACTTCAACTGTAGACACCAGATGTGGGGCTGTATACGAGCAAACGCCTGGGGAAATATTCTCCACGAAATGCTTCCCAACATCCCTTATGTCATGTTCTACCCACCAGATCCCACGTTCATACCAACTAACATAACAGCAAATCCCTCAATACTTGATATATTCTTAACAAATTCACCTGACAATATTACTCAGCCTACTGTTATGAATGAACTATCTTCTAACCATCTACCGGTTATGTTAGAAATATTAAATAATGCCCCAAGCGACGACTCTAGTATCTACAATTATAAAAGGGCTGACTGGAAAAAATATCAATCTTTCATACAAACCAATCTACGATCTTACCTAAATTCCTTTTCACTCAATAATATACACTCTGCTCTCCAAATCAATGACATGATAGAGTATATCGCAAACTTGATAAAAAGAGAAGTTGATTATTCCGTTCCCAAATGCGTGACAAAAACTCAGTATTCCATGAAATTACCAAACCACATCATAGGTATGATCCGTGAGCGAAACAGCATGCGCAGAGCTTGGCAACGCTCACGCTTAGAAATATACAGGGAAAATATGATAAAATACAACAAACGCATACAGGAAGAAATGACTAAATTAAGAAACAACCAGTGGAACAATTTATTACAAAGTATGAAAACATCCTCTAAAACCTTCTGGAAGGTAGCGAAAATTATTAAAAAGAGGAAACGACCACTACCGGTTATTAAACATCAGGGCATTAGATACATGACTCGCAAGGAAAAGGCAGACGTATTCCTAGCAAAATTTGCCGAAAATAATTTAGCTTCGCAAAACTGCAGCGACCCTTTAACTGAAACCGAAGTTAGGAACACAGTTAAAAACTTCCTCACATCTAATACCATAACCGAAAACGTACCGTTGGTTAAGGTTATCGAAGTGAAAAAACTCGTAAGAAAACTCCATAATTCAAAAGCGCCTGGCGTAGATGGTATTCCAAGTTGTTGCATAATATATCTACCTCGCTCGGGCATGATTTATCTAACCCATATAATCAATTCATGCCTTAGACTCCAGTATTTCCCATCCACCTGGAAGACTGCAAAAACCATTCCAGTACCGAAACCTGGTAAACCAGCAGATAATCCATCAAGCTACAGACCTATAAGTTTGTTATGCATAATGGGTAAGATACTAAAAAAAATTATAAAAACAAAAATTGAGAACTTTCTGCTAGAAAATAAACTACTCCCAGACATACAATTTGGATTCAGGGCTAATCATTGCACTCTACACGCGATCACTCGAATTACTAAGCACATCAAGACTAATTTATCAAACAAAAAATAAACTGGTCTTGTGCTATTAGATGTTCAGTCAGCCTTCGACACAGTTTGGCACGAGGGACTTGTATACAAAATGATAAAATTTAACTTCCCTACTTATTTAAGTTTACTAACTAATAGCTTCCTCACTGACAGATATTTACAAGTATACGTCGGAAATGAATGTACTGAGCCCCATCAAATTGTAGCGGGTGTTCCCCAAGGATCTGTGCTTGGACCCATACTATACAACATATACACAGCCGATTTTCCAGAACTAGGTAATTGCAATGCATCTATATTTGCAGACGACACCGCAATATACACCTCAGCTGAAGAGGCCTCTAACCTTACAAACACCTTGCAGGATAGCCTAAATACCTTGAGCGAATACTACAATAAATGGAAAATAAAACTTAGTTGCGACAAAACTCAAGCTATGTATTTCACACGCAAAAGGAAAAGTTCCAACCTACCTTCAAGAGATCTAACTCTGAACGGGCACAGAATTCAATGGGCAGATAGTGTAAAATATTTGGGGGTCATCTTAGACAAAACCCTTACTTTCAACATCCATATAACAAAAACAATAAATAAAATTAACATACTAACAAGAACACTGTATCCCTTTATTAACAGAAGATCCGCCCTTAGCTTAAAAAACAAAGTCCTAATCTATAGACAAATCTTTCAATCAATGTTATTATACGGGGCCCCAGTGTGGGCAAACTGTGCAGCTACACATAAAAAAAAATTACAAACAGCCCAGAACAAACTTTTAAAAATGATATATAACCTTCCATGGTATTTCTCAACAACTCGATTGCACTCACTAGCAAATATGAAATATGTCGAGGAAATAGTTGGAAACCAAGAGATTAAATTCAAATACCAATGCCAAGAATCGTCAAATCCGATAATTCGACAACTAGGCAACTAAAAATAGCCTAGTTAACTAAGTCTAGTTGTAGATTAGTTTTAAGTTTAGGATAAGTAGAGTAGTAAGGTTTTAAAGAGGTTTTTTATATACTTTTCCTCAACAAGAATAATTAAAACAAAAAATAAATTTATACAAAATGATATGTTATAGTTGTAAGGAAGAGATATAAATTCCAAACTCTAGAACTAATAATAAATTTACACTGTAAACGACTGTTACATGGTTAAACAAAATAAATAAATAAATAAATAAAATAATTTTGTTCATGGGCAGACGACTTTGATTTTTTTCTTCGAATGCGCATAAAAGGAAAAAACTCAGTCCACGCATCTCAGACGTCTGGGACCCAGAACAAACTTCCCCCCAGACTCCCTTAGTGTGAAATTAAATTTTAGCCAATACTAGTTGGGACCCGGCGCACCTATGCTGCTCCCATAAGCCAATAGTAGTAATCAGGTGATATGAATTTTAATATACAGTAGGAGAGTTTGAAAAGGGCAATTTTTTGGTATTTTTGATTCCAAATAACAAATTGTGAAACTATTAGGGATCTGACATTTTGATCGAGACAATAAAAACCATCCATTGACATGACATTTTTCGGGATATGAACTTTCATACTCAGATGAAGTGTCTCAATGAACCGCTTATTTTCTGTATTTTGGAAAGCTGGGACCCGGTGCGCCTCGCTGACACCCAAAGTTTAAACATTTAAAATCAATCCAAACCTTCAAAATTCAACTCTTCTTAACCACTAACGAAAAACCAACTATTCCTATAAATGTTGGAGTCATTAGATTCAAAATACATTTTTTTGAAGTATGACCAAAATTGCCTGGGTATTCTGTTAAACCAGACTTATACCTAAAAATTCAGAGGTGACGGGTTTCATCCCACATTTCCGTTTCTCCTTACCATCTTTCCAAAAAAACCTTGTTGACCAATTCTGAACCGATTGCTTAGAAAGCTTCAGGATACACTATATTCAATGTTTTCCATTTGTAGCTAGAATGTCAAGATTTTCCGATTTTCCAACTCATGAACAACCTACATACATACAGCTAACCGGGAAATGTCACTTATTTGGCAAAATTCTTCCGCCATATTGGCCCCACAATTTTGAATAAGTTTTGATCACAAATTCGTTATTTACTACCTTAAAAATTCCGATATACCAATTTTAATTGGAATCGGAATACAATTCTCAAACTCGTCAGCCATATTGGTGCGGCCATTTTGAATTTAAATTTTGATCATAAAGTCGTTATTTGCTACCTTAAAAAACCCCAGATACAGATTTTCATTGGAATCGGAACACAGTTTGAATTTATGTTTTGACCACAAATTCGTTATTTGCGACCTTAAAACCTCTAGATACCCACTTTCATTGGAATCGGAATAAAATTGGCAAATTCATCCATATTTCTGCTGCAATTTTGAATTTCTGTCATATTTCGGCGGCCATTTTGAATTTCGAAAATCGGGCTTTGAGGTGCAACATAGGAGACCTCCATGGACATTCATGCAAAAATTCAAAGCTCTGCGATGGTTTTCAACGAAGCTCTCCATGACAGCGTCATCTAGGGCTTTAGAAAGTAATAAAATAGCCTATGTTCTTAGTTTTAATGTAAATAGCACATGGTTAAAATTTCATTAAGATCGGTTGCACTGTGTAGGAGCCTATAGCGAACATACGTACATCCATACATACATACACACATTCGTTTTTATATATATAGATGTATATTAAAGTTACAAAGTGGCCGGCTGTGGATAGGTTTTAGATAGACGAACAGAACATTTGCAACAACTTTTCGTAACCACTAACGAAAAACCAATTATTCCTATAGAAGTTCGAGACATTAGATTCAATATGCTCCTACTAAATGATATATTTGCCGTTGAATCTATAATGGTGTGTGAAATTATGAAATTGTTTCTGATACAACAGAGAATGATTCGAAAGAAAATTGTGCTCTAATTACTTTGAAAGTAGGCATGAAATTGCGTTGCGCCAAACGACGTCGTTTGGAAACAACTGTTTTATTTTTGGATGTTGGCTAGGAAATGTGTAGAATCACTTCCCATTCCAGAAACTAATCCCGCTCTGGTGGCGGGACCAATTGTGGCAATTTCACTTTTCCACCCGCACAACACAATCCAGAAGATTCATCGCTGTATATTTACGCCTTACTATGCGAACAAACGATCGACATTTCTCCAATCATTACTGATATGTCCCCACCGTAATTGATTTCCGAATCGTAATGGAATGCCGCCCGTTCCAGGTTCACCAGGTAATTCGGACATGCCAATACGACTATTTGCATTATCCATCGCTCGCTGGTCATCAGTGCGGTTTGCACGTGAAGTAGCTCGCCGCGCATTTGACTGAGTTCGTGTTCTTCTCGGCATTGTAATGAACAATGTAAAATGACACGGAATTGTTTTCACAGTCACTCAAATCTGTCGAACTTTCCAATATCGAAATCCTCTAACTAAAGTCCTTTGTGGCTATGTCTAAGGCCGGCCGTATTCCAAAGCTTCATATGCAGTTTTTCTCGCTTATTGCTTGAAGATTTATGTTGCAAAGCCGCATGTGACGATTCGCAGCTTTGGTATACGGTTTACCTTAATACAATGGATGATCAAAATGAATGTTCGCAAAATGCAAATAAATTCGCTTTAACCAAATCTATTTTCAAAAACCTTATAAGTCCCTTTTTTCCCTCCAAGCGCTTCCTTAAAGGTAGATGCGTATTCCGGGTAATAACCACATAAGTCTACACATTCTTCCTCGTTAAATAATACTGCGTAATCATTTGCGACTTCTATTCGACATTATATGAGTTTTCATTATGATTCAGATAAAAAAGGTACTATCACAGCCAAGGTATTTTCATACTAGAGTTAAAATCATAGCTCATACGTCTTTTTATCAGAACATATTTATGGCCAACTACAAATGTTGAAGCTAATCCAGATGAAAATGAGAATATGAATTAGGAAAAACTCAACGGAACGACTGAAAAATCTAAAAAAACTGGTCATTTTGAGAATTTTCACTGCAGATTAGTTTCAATAGCTTCATGGCCTACCGGTTGCTTGACAGCTGCGTAAATGTGAAATTGTCATTAAATTGGGGTTTTTGAGAAATGACTGATTCAATTTAATGACAATTTTACATTTACGCAGCTGTCAAACAATAGGTAGGCCATGAAGCTAGAAACTAATCTCAAGTGAGAAATCCCAAAATTACCAATTTTTTTAGTTTTGCAGCTGTTTCTTTTGGTTTTTTGAAATGGTTTTTTTTCTAAAACCACCCCTGTATTGAGGCGAATAAAACAAAAAAAATTATTGAAATCGGTCGAGCCATTTTCGAGTTTTTGCGAGACTAACGCACGGCATTCATTTTTATATATATAGAAGATAGATAGCCAATATATGAAATATATAAATTTTAAAATAATTAAAAGTCGAATGTGGCAGTTACTATTTCATACTCTCATAGAATGCGGTGCTTTACAAATGTATTAAAAAAACGGTATATAGAAGGCAATTTTTTTTAAAACCAATTTATTATACAGAGAAATATATACATTATGTAAAAATTTCATAAAAAAAAGTGGTGTGCTTTGGCAATGATCGCATTTTTGAAATTTAAGTATTATAAAGTTAAATAAAAAACCAAAAATAAATTGTCCACACCAAAATATACAATGTGTATAACTTTCATCAATAGCAACATCAACAACAAAACATCACTACACAGCTGGCTGATAATGTGCGTCACCTAGAGGATATACGGCGAACTCAAAGGCTCAGTGACGTTATAATTCGTGGCATTTCAACGAACCCAGATGACTCGCCACTGAAGATCGTGGCCGATATCGCTAGACTGATCAATCACCGTCTATGTGGGGTGCTACACGAAGACTCAGGACGTACGAAAAACCCGGTTTTATAGGAAAGAAACGAAAGAGAGGAGAGGAAGAAGGTCGCACATGACGAAACTTTAACGAAAGAATTTTCACCTAAAAATTTCCGGGGTGAAAATTAACTCATACGCACATTTCTTTCTCTTCTCCCTTCTCAGATGTAAACAATAACCGCGGTAAATACACACAATCAAAGCTTTCATGTAGGATAAAGAATTATTCCAAGCCGAAGGCACCTTCGTGTAGCATTAAATAACGAGACTCAAATATGATTTCGGCCGACTTCTCGAGTCTCCGTTTAGCCCCACCCTATCAGGCTACACCGAGGCCTTTCGTTTGAGTTCAGGGATGGGTTTGAGGAGTGGGCCGATCGTCGTCAAATTTTCTGGCCAGCGTGAGGCGAAGGCGTTTTTACTCGCCTTACCGAGAAAACAAAAATTGAATTTTCGTCTCTGCGAGCTGGACGGTTTTACTGCCGACTCTCCAGTGTACATAAACGAAAGCCTCACCTCTACCAACATTTTGATACTGCGGGAGGCACTAAAACAGCGTAAGCTAGGATTGCTTTCCTCCGTCGCTACCAGGGATGGCCTTGTTCGGATTAAAAGGAAAACCGATCATCCATTTGTCGTCGTGCGACATGTTTCGCAAATTGTCTGCCCATCTATCGAGACATTGGAAACACGCGAAGTAAGCGTTTGAATATGTGGACTAGCTCTACTCGAATATTGTACTTATATGTAATTTATTTTTTTTAATATATTTGTTGATATTAGTTTTTAAGTATCAAAGTTTCATTTTAGTTTGTTTTTTTACTACTTTTTAATTTTTACTACTTTTTCTACATTTATTTGTTGTATTTTTTTATTTTGTATTGATTTTTTTTTATTTTTTTGTGTTAACATTTTTTTTATAGATAATTCTAAGGTTTCTACTTTGTCACTATGTACTTGCGCTTTAACTCCATTAACATGCTTCTATATTTATTTTGTCGATTCTCGCTTCATGTAAGTGTTCGCTGTCCCGCGTTTCTGATTCCCTATAATGTCAACTAGCCTAAAGGCCTAGGTACATTAATGCGAGACTGCGATGCGAGAACGAGATGAATCTCGCAGGCGCTGTCAAAACCTTTTCCATAGCAGGCTTTCAAATGCCGCAATGCACAATGCAACGCGATGCGATAATGCGAGATGAGAGAATTTCGAAAAATTGAAATTTTGACGCAGCGAAATGCGATGACAGATCATATGTGTTTATTTTCATATTTAGACGAACAACATGCAGAGAATTAATGGAGAAAACATAGAAAAATTACTAGATTGAGCAGACATTACTTTTAAACATATAACAATATATAACATTTTATTGAATTTGACGTATATATAACGACTCGCACTGGCACTAATGTACATTGAAGCGCGAGGTATGAACGAGACCGAGTATTGGGCGCGGCTCGAACGAGACCTCGCATCGCAGTCTCGCATTAATGTACTTCGGCCTTGAGTCGCGAGGACCGGGTGAGAAAGTTGATCAAGATCTTTAGCGCTAACCAACGCGGATTTAACGCTTGCTTATTGAACTCGCGAAGCTGATTGCTTATAAACTCAGGTGAGCACGCTGTACTTATCAGTGAAAGCTGGCTAAACCCCTCAATATCTTCCTCTATGGCTGCCATTAATGGCTTTAAATTATTCCGCAATGATCGTCTAGGCCGGATTGGTGGTGGTGTTGCCATTTACGTTCGCGAATATCTTAAAACCAAAATCGTCGGATTCTCTAAGTTTCCGGGAATCGAAGTTATTTGCGTTGATATCTCTAGTACTACCGACAAGCTTCTTCTTGTTTGTGTATATTCTCCCCCCGGCCTTTTTAACCCTGATAATGTAAAAGAACTTTGCGACACCCTTGATTACTTATCTCGTGTTTACAGAAATATCCTTGTTGGTGGTGATTTTAACGTGAATTTATTAAAGAAGTCGTCTCTGCAAAACTTTTTTGTGCACACCATGAACTCTTTGAGTTTGGAAGCTATTAATGAACACCCCACATACTTCAATTGCAGGGAACCCTACCTTCTTGAAGTGTTTCTTTCCAACGATATCAATTCTATCAACTTTCTAAATAAAGCCACATGAGCCACAGCTTTTCTGTTGGTCCCTTTCAAGTGACAACTCTGAGTTATCGTGATTTCTCTAATGTTCGTACGCAGATGTTCTTGCCTACCGTGGGGTAATATTTTCACCTTGATTGACGTTGATTAAAAAGTTGCTGAATTTGATAGGTTACTGCTGGGCTTATATGATGAGTTTGTACCTTTAAAGTGCGAAATATTTACCGCTAAATCTAAACCTTGGTTTACTGCGGAAATAAAATCACTTATTGCTGAACGGGAATTTCTTTATCGCTGGTCCAAAAAAGTTAAAAGTGCTACTGCCATTCGATCTTTCAAACGTATCCGGAACATTGTCGCTGCAAAAATAAACGAGGCTAAGAGAATTTATTATGCTCGTAAGCTTGATCCTTCGCTCCCTGCCAAAACTGTCTGGAGTAATTTACGCTGCTTAGGCGCGCATTCTAAAAATGTAACAGCGCCTCATAATCTTTCTCCTGAGAGCCTCAATCAACATTTTATTGGCAACTATACGGTTGCCGAGATAAATACCCTTCCCTCCACATCCCCTGGTGGCTTTTGCTTTCGCTGTGTTGATTCCGTTGAGGTTGTCTCAGCTCTAAAATCAGTTAAGTCACAAAGCACCGGTAGCGACAATATCTCTCCTAGATTCCTAAATATGCTTATACATTGCCTCCTACCGGTCTGAACCCACATTTTTAACACATGCTTCACTGTTTCTAAGTTTCCTTCCTCGTGGAAACTTGCTTTAGTCACGCCTATTCCTAAATGCCCGTCCCCTGCCACCCCTGGTGATTTCCGTCCTATCAGCATTCATTTTTTCTGGCTAAGGTTCTTGAAAAGCTTATTGCTTCCCAAATGCTTGAGTTTTGTGAACGAATTCAATTCATTAACGAATGGCAATCTGGCTTTCGCAAACGCCATAGCTGTGACACTGCCCTCCTTAAAGTGACGTCTGATATCCGAAAGTGTCTTGACGAACATCACATTTGCTGCTTATTATTGCTCGATTTCTCCAAAGCATTTGATAGTGTTAATCACCAATCGATCTCAGAAAGTTCTGCTCGGTGACAATTGTTCCTCAGTTGCTGCTCTTCACGCTGGCGTACCCCAAGGCTCTATCCTTGGCCCGATTCTATTCGGAATTTTCATTAATGATCTTCCTTTTGTAGTCAAAGACTCCAAGATTCACATGTACGCAGATGATGTGCAAATTTATATCTCTTCCCCCAAAGAACAAATCCTCAGTAGTTTAGCGAAACTTAGCGCAGATCTGCAACGTATTTCCTCTTGGTCGACACTGAACCATCTTCTACTTAATCCTCGGAAATCTCAAAACATGTTTCTCCCTCATTCCGCCTTTGACCGTCCTAATGTCTCTGATATTGCTTTAAATGGGATTCCTCTCGCCTGCGTGGATAAAGTAAGAAATCTTGGTGTAGTTTTTAATGGCGGTTTAACATGTTGTGATCACATAAGCTTCATTGTTCAGAAAATCTATGGTCAGCTGTCGAAACTTACCCTTCACTGCAGTTTGCTCAGTAGGTCTCTGCGTATGAGCTTAATGAAGGCCTTACTACTCCCTCACCTGGCCTGTCTATTTTCCCCTCTCTCGATTCTTCCTGCGCGCGTAAGCTTAATCTTGCCTTCAACGACAGCGTACGTTTTGTCTATAAACTGCGCCGTTATGATCATATATCTCCCTACTCTAATTCGGTCCTGGATTGCTCTTTTAGAGACTACCGAGAGTACAGGCTTATGCGCCTGCTTTATGATATCCTGCACCATCGCAAACCCGCTTACCTTAACCAGTTTGTAGTACCCTCACAATCTCTCAGAAACAATAATTTAATTATCCCTCGATTCCGTACCTTGATTGGACAACGTTCTTTCTTTGTCTTCGCAACTTTGCTTTGGAATTCCCTTCCAGTTGATCTCCATCGCATTGATTCGGCGGGCATTTTCAAGAAGCGTCTTTTCCATCATATTTCTAACAGGGTTATATAAAGCGCAAATACAAGTTTTCTTTTAAATTTTCTTTCACTTAACTTTCTCTATTATACTTTTTTAATTATTATTTTACTCTATTATTCTTATCATATCCTCCTATCTAACCGATGTATTAATAAATGTACTAGTTATAATATTCTATCTTGTATACATGATATATCAATAAATAATAATAATAATAATAGCTGCGATCCATTAAGTGATTTTTTCTACTCGCAAATACTTTCGAGTACATTTTTGACAATTACCAGTAAAATGTATCTGCCCCAAAAACAAGAGCAAGGGTAGTTGCGAGTAGCTAGCAGCAGTTTTGAGTAGTTTACCAGTCCAAATGGATCGCAGCTAATACTGGTGAAATAATATAGAAATTATGACCTGTTCAATTTTTGAAATTTCGGTACTTTGAAGTGGAATTACAAGATAAATGGAATTTACCGACACTTTTTATTAACATACCTGAGTTTTACATAATTAACTGTACCTTGTGTAGAAATTTCATCAAAATCGGGCGTGGAGGAGTTAATCTGAATATTTACCTACTTGTCAAACAAAAATAAAAACTAGGAAAGTGCGGAACGTGGCATTAACTAGAGTGCCGTGGCGGAACGTGGCATTAACTAACAAAATGCAAGGGGATTAGCTGATTAAAATACGTAGTGACGGCGTGTGAAAAGTGCATTTGTAGGGGAAAGATTTAGATAACTGATTATTTCAACCCGCTCTTGCCCCTCCTCTATTCTAATCGCTTTTTCCGCTTGTAGTGGGCAAACAACCACCAAAACGTGAGCACTCACACAAAAAGAATTTTGCTACGCTAAAATTCGGCGAGGACCCTTCCTGCAGTTCTATATTCTAAGGTTGTAGAGTTCAGTACGCTGAACATGCCCTCTTTTACACGACCGGACACCGAACAGACAAAACGAACGAACAAACTGGGGTTTATAGGAAAGAGGGTGAGAGAGGGGCCGGTTTTCCATCGTCCTCTCTCACCCTCTTCCCCATAAACCCCAGTTTGTACGTTCGTTTTGTCTGTTCGGTGTCCGGTCGTGTAAAAGGGGCCCATGGAGACTATTACTACGTATACATGATGGGTTGAACCCAGCTTGAACCCGAGTTCAAATGCATGTAGACGCGAGTCGAGTTGAGATAGGGTTGACTGAACTCGACTCAGCTCTGCTTCCTGGGTTGAGTTGAAGCTATGGAGATAAACGCGAGTTCAGTAGTTGAGTAGTTGAATTTAGTTGACAGCAGCATCTCTGTGTTTTGTTTGTGATTTTTGTCGATTGTCGAAAATTCAACTCAACCTCAACTCAACTATTCAACTCATCATGTATACGTACTATATACAAGGAGTTAAAACTACGAGCTGTCAATTTTCGTTTGATTAAATTTGGTGGTGCTGCAGTCAAATGAACTCCAAAAAACATGGCCGATTGTATTTATCCGGATGGCCAAGTTCGTTTATTAATAATATATTTTATGTTTACCAGCTTCTAAATTCAATTTATATCAATTCGATTATTCGTAATTAATCAATTTTTAATGTTTCCAACGATGTTTTATTAATTTCATGTGGAGTACATCGGACAAAGGTGACATCTGTGGCCAAAAATGAACTAGAAGTTTAGTTTCTTCTACCCATCCATTTCCTGTCATTTTCCCCATAAGAGTTTTACCTCCTTGTATATTCTCCATGACCCTGAACAAGAATATGTATACATGTTTGCCGCGAAACACATATCTTCACATAGTAATCGGGCTTTAAAAAAATAGAAAAAAGGAGATCTGATGGTTTTTTATACATTTTTAAAGCACTGCAATGTCGGTAGGTACCAAATTAGTTTTTCAATTACTACGTTTATAAGTGGAGTTTCACTCCCGTATCTTCAATCCGAAGTGAAACTCCCGATGCAAGACAATCCCGAGTGACAATCCAAAATACTTTCTGGTTTGACTTAACAGCTCCGAGGTCAAATTTAAAATGGTAACAAACACATATATAAACCCAATGATTTAGTGTGTTTAAAAAATCTATAAGTAATTAAAAAAACTTTTGCAGCAAAATAAAACACCCAGCTTCTTCCTCAATAATTTTTTTCGCTTCTGAAAAAAATGAAAAATGATGCTCCTGTAGAGGTAGAGTTTTCGTTAAGTAAACAGAAAGCTTTTTCTCTCAAGATCACTCGATGCTGTTTCCATGACGGTTCTGGGTTAAAGTGACAGATACTTAATGTGCAGTAAACGATACTGAAACCCACACATATGCAAAACCCGGTTTAATCGGACTGGCTTCGTTGAGTTTACTTGGATTTAACGACACTTTACTCAATCCCCGTTTCCATAGGCGCTTAATCTGAGTAAACTCAGGATAAACTCTGCATGGAAACACAGTAATGGAGGCTATAGGTCCAAGTTCTGGATTTTCACTCCCCGTTTATAAGCGGTGTTTCACTCCGGATCGAAACTTCCATCCGGAGGGAAACTCTGCTTGGTAAACATGGAAACATGGTAAACGAAATCACCCTTGTGTTCCAAATGACCTGATTTACACGACACGTTTTTTACTCTGCCTTGTCAAGAATTATCTTTTGTGTTACGTGCGTGCGATACGATGTTTATACGATGAAGTTTTTAACGTACGTGAAAACTGGCACATTGTTGTAGTTACCGCATTTTTTAACATAGTGATGATTGTGTGTCAAGCTGGAAACAGAATGAACGTTCATAAGCGTTCATCAGCGCTGTGAAATATCAAAAGGCGTTCATAACGTCGGATGGTAAACATATTGAACGGTCATCAGAGTTCGCCAAACGATAAAATAAGAAAATATTGGAAACTCATTTCATTAAAAGAACCCATTATTTAAAAGACGGTGATTACACTGTTCGTTCCTACGTACGTTCCTCACGACCTTTTAGATGAACGGGGAAGTGGAGATGACGCCCTTCATCATCTCCACTTCCCCGTTCATCCAAAAGCTCGTGAGGAACGTACGTAGGAACGAACAGTGTAATCACCATCAAACAACCCAAAACTGACAATTACAACCATGTCACAACTGCCAGAAACGTGAAACAACGTAGAACTACGTTCATCAGTATAGAAATAGAGTGTATTCCAGCGCTGATGCACGCTGATAACCGTGCAATGTGTTCACTACAATTAGGTTGTGTGTATTCATTTTCATTTAGACATTTCTCAGCGCTGATGAACGGTTATGAACGTTCAATCTGTTTCCAGCTTCAGAAAATTTATAGTGTATAGCTTGGACCGGTGCACCTCGCTGAACCCAACTTTAAAACATTTAAAATTAATCCACGTCTTCCAAATTAATCTCTTAACCATTAACTAAAACCAACTATTCCTATAAACGTTGGAGTCATTAGATTCAAAATACATTTATTTGAACTACGACCAAAATTGCCTGTGTATTCTGTTAAAACCATGAACGTTAAAAGATTTAAAATTAATGCAAATAGCAGCATCCAGCACTCGAAATTCGAGGGCCATTTTCTATAGCTTTTTTAATTTAAATCTAGAATTTTTCGAGAACAATAAAGATTACCCGATAAAATGAAATGTTTTTATCTTTTTTTTATTTCTGAAAAAAGTTTCTCTAAATGGATCACGTAATTTTTCACTTTTAGAGAGACATTTTCCACCCGTAAACACTGTACCGTTTAGAAATTAGAGCTCCAATATTTTGACGTGTATTTAAATACACGTGTATGTACAACACGTGTACACGTGGAAAATACGTGTACCCTGCAAACAATTTCTCGGACGCTCGCTTTCTCGGACCATTCTCGATTCGAAAAATGCTTGCGAAGGATACGAGAAAAAGATTCAAAACGCAAAATGAAAGCTTTCCTGGTAGATTTGTTTCTACCAAAGCCTTCATGCTGTAGAAAAATATTGAGAGCTGATTTCCCCTGAATGGGACTTCAAATCTCCAAATTACACTAACAACATAACGTCATTTCACAGATTTGAAGTCCTATTGAGAGGAAATTTTGAGAGCCTTTGGTTTCTCTTCAACGATTTGTTTGGAAAGTTTGAGCTTTTGACTTGTTTTGCTCGGCGGAGTGATTTTCGGCGCAGAAGCAATTTGCTATCGATACGAGCATGCGATTCGTTATCAGCACGAGAAAGCGATTCGATCTCTTGCTCCGCTTTTATTGCCTTCGAATTTGTTTACGAGTCGTTAACGAGTCCGAGATCGAAGCAAGCTTTCGCTTTTGGCAAATCGTTCTCGAATCGTTTCCGAATCGAAATGTTTGCAGGGTAATGACACGTGTACTTGATACACGTGTAATTTTTATACACGTGTATATATTTTTCACGTGTATTTACAAAATCTTGTCTCAAATCATTGATAAACGATGTAATTTTATTAACGATTGTGAATATGTTGTATTATTGATGTGAATTGGAAGAAATTGATATAGTTATAATATTTACTGCTTTTTAGTTTAGACTGCAAGATTTATCTATTTTTTTTGATTAATTATTATATGCAAATTCAATTTGCGGTGCATAAATAAGTATGAAAAAGTTTTCATGAAATATAGAAATTCGTTTATTTCCATGATTTATTTGGGGGAAATTTAGTTATTTCTGTTTTGATTAGATATCTATAATAATATTCTAGTTGTGCCACTTTCAACATTTTCCCAAAAAATCGAACGAGAATTTTTTACAGAAGAGAATTTCGTTATGTGTTTGATTTTTTTGCTATTTTACGTTTTGTGTTTAAAGAGGGGCCCCACTAGTTTACTATATTGAGATAGGCGAGGAAATATAACACAAAAATAGCCCCAACCTTAAATTTTCTGTGCAGTAAGTCGGATTGAGGTGGGGTTTTTGGCATTCACTTCGTTAACTCGTCTAGAAACTTTGTGCCATATTTTGGTTTTGTACTTTTTTGAAATTGCATTTCTGCATCGAAAAGTGCACTTTTATAGTGCATCTTTATGTAGGCAAATTTTGCTACTTCATTTTGACCCAGTTCCACATAACCGATCAACTTCAAATTTGGCACATATGTATAGTTCGCGTGACAATGCAATCTGACCATTTGGTACAAAAATCAAGATGGCGGTTCCAAGATGGCGGCCAAATTTTGCAATTGTGTTCCGCGACACCCCGACATGGGTATCAAATGAAAGGGTGTGACAAGAACAATACAATTAGCTATATGGCATCATTCATAATTCAAAATGGCGGCCAATACAAAACGGCGGATTACCTTTATCTTTACAACCCACTCGGTACGACTATCAGATGAAAGGGTATGACAAGTACAATAGAATTAGCTATATTGCGCCATTCCAAATTCAAAATGGCGGCCAACACAAAATGGCGGTTTACCGTTTTCTTTACAACACCCTCGGTATGGGTATCAAATGAAAGGGTATGACAAGTACAATACAATTACCTATGTGGCGTCATTCCAAATTCAAAATGGCGGCCAACACAAAATAGCGGTGTACTTTTTTCTTTACAACGCCCTCGGTATGGGTATCAAATGAAAGTGTTTGACGAGTATAGTACAGTAAGCTTTGTGACGGCATTTTAAATCTAATATGGCGGTCACCACGAAATGGCGGAAGACATTTAAGAGGCTAAAAAGTAGAAAATAAAAATAAATAGTTTAAAAAAACGTTAAACGTTTAAAGATTTAAAATTAATGCAAATAGCAGCATCCAGCACTCGAAATTCGAGGGCCATTTTCTATAGCTTTTTTTAATTTAAATCTAGTCGAGAACAATAAAGATTACCCGATAAAATGAAATGTTTTTATCTTTTTTTATTTCTGAAAAAAGTTTCTCTAAATGGATCACGTAATTTTTTACTTTTAGAGAGACATTTTCCACCCGTATACACTTTGCCGTTTAGAAATTAGAGCTCCAATATTTTGACGTGTATTTAAATACACGTGTATGTACAACACGTGTACACGTGGAAAATACGTGTAATGACACGTGTACTTGATACACGTGTAATTTTTATACACGTGTATATCTTTTTCACGTGTATTTACAAAATCTTGTCTCAAATCATTGATAAACGATGTAATTTTATTAACGATTGTGAATAGGTTGTATTATTGATGTGAATTAGAAGAAATTGATATAGTTATAATATTTACTGCTTTTTAGTTTAGACTGCAAGATTTATCTATTTTTTTTGATTAATTATTATATGCAAATTCAATTTGCGGTGCATAAATAAGTATGAAAAAGTTTTCATGAAATATAGAAATTCGTTTATTTCCATGATTTATTTGGGGGAAATTTAGTTATTTCTGTTTTGATTAGATATCTATAATAATATTCTAGTTGTGCCACTTTCAACATTTTTCCAAGAAATCGAACGAGAATTTTTTACAGAAGAGAATTTCGTTTTGTGTTTGATTTTTTTGCTATTTTACGTTTTGTGTTTAAAGAGGGGCCCCACCCAGTTTACTATATTGAGATAGGCGAGGAAATATAACACAAAAATAGCCCCAACCTTAAACTTTCTGTGCAGTAAGTCGGATTGAGGTGGGCTTTTGGCATTCACTTCGTTAACTCGTCTAGAAACTTTGTGCCATATTTTGGTTTTGTACTTTTTTGAAATTGCATTTCTGCATCGAAAAGTGCACTTTTATAGTGCATCTTTATGTAGGCAAATTTTGCTACTTCATTTTGACCCACTTCCACATAACCGATCAACTTCAAATTTGGCACATATGTATAGTTCGCGTGACAATGCAATCTGACTATGTGGTACAAAAATCAAGATGGCGGTTCCAAGATGGCGGCCAAATTTTGCAATTGTGTTCCGCGACACCCCGACATGGGTATCAAATGAAAGGGTGTGACAAGAACAATACAATTAGCTATATGGCATCATTCATAATTCAAAATGGCGGCCAATACAAAACGGCGGATTACCTTTATCTTTACAACCCACTCGGTATGAGTATCAGATGAAAGGGTATGACAAGTACAATAGAATTAGCTATATGGCGCCATTCCAAATTCAAAATGGCGGCCAACACAAAATGGCGGTTTACCGTTTTCTTTACAACGCCCTCGGTATGGGTATCAAATGAAAGGGTATGACAAGTACAATACAATTACCTATGTGGCGTCATTCCAAATTCAAAATGGCGGCCAACACAAAATAGCGGTGTACTTTTTTCTTTACAACGCCCTCGGTATGGGTATCAAATGAAAGTGTTTGACGAGTATAGTACAGTAAGCTTTGTGACGGCATTTTAAATCTAATATGGCGGTCACCACGAAATGGCGGAAGACATTTAAGAGGCTAAAAAGTAGAAAATAAAAATAAATAGTTTAAAAAAACGTTAAACGTTTAAAGATTTAAAATTAATGCAAATAGCAGCATCCAGCACTCGAAATTCGAGGGCCATTTTCTATAGCTTTTTTTAATTTAAATCTAGTCGAGAACAATAAAGATTACCCGATAAAATGAAATGTTTTTATCTTTTTTTATTTCTGAAAAAAGTTTCTCTAAATGGATCACGTAATTTTTCACTTTTAGAGAGACATTTTCCACCCGTATACACTTTGCCGTTTAGAAATTAGAGCTCCAATATTTTGACGTGTATTTAAATACACGTGTATGTACAACACGTGTACACGTGGAAAATACGTGTAATGACACGTGTACTTGATACACGTGTAATTTTTATACACGTGTATATCTTTTTCACGTGTATTTACAAAATCTTGTCTCAAATCATTGATAAACGATGTAATTTTATTAACGATTGTGAATAGGTTGTATTATTGATGTGAATTAGAACAAATTGATATAGTTATAATATTTACTGCTTTTTAGTTTAGACTGCAAGATTTATCTATTTTTTTTGATTAATTATTATATGCAAATTCAATTTGCGGTGCATAAATAAGTATGAAAAAGTTTTCATGAAATATAGAAATTCGTTTATTTCCATGATTTATTTGGGGGAAATTTAGTTATTTCTGTTTTGATTAGATATCTATAATAATATTCTAGTTGTGCCACTTTCAACATTTTTCCAAGAAATCGAACGAGAATTTTTTACAGAAGAGAATTTCGTTTTGTGTTTGATTTTTTTGCTATTTTACGTTTTGTGTTTAAAGAGGGGCCCCACCCAGTTTACTATATTGAGATAGGCGAGGAAATATAACACAAAAATAGCCCCAACCTTAAACTTTCTGTGCAGTAAGTCGGATTGAGGTGGGCTTTTGGCATTCACTTCGTTAACTCGTCTAGAAACTTTGTGCCATATTTTGGTTTTGTACTTTTTTGAAATTGCATTTCTGCATCGAAAAGTGCACTTTTATAGTGCATCTTTATGTAGGCAAATTTTGCTACTTCATTTTGACCCACTTCCACATAACCGATCAACTTCAAATTTGGCACATATGTATAGTTCGCGTGACAATGCAATCTGACTATGTGGTACAAAAATCAAGATGGCGGTTCCAAGATGGCGGCCAAATTTTGCAATTGTGTTCCGCGACACCCCGACATGGGTATCAAGTGAAAGGGTGTGACAAGAACAATACAATTAGCTATATGGCATCATTCATAATTCAAAATGGCGGCCAATACAAAACGGCGGATTACCTTTATCTTTACAACCCACTCGGTATGAGTATCAGATGAAAGGGTATGACAAGTACAATAGAGTTAGCTATATGGCGCCATTCCAAATTCAAAATGGTGGCCAACACAAAATGGCGGTTTACCGTTTTCTTTACAACGCCCTCAGTATGGGTATCAAATGAAAGGGTATGACAAGTACAATACAATTACCTATGTGGCGTCATTCCAAATTCAAAATGGCGGCCAACACAAAATAGCGGTGTACTTTTTTCTTTACAACGCCCTCGGTATGGGTATCAAATGAAAGTGTTTGACGAGTATAGTACAGTAAGCTTTGTGACGGCATTTTAAATCTAATATGGCGGTCACCACGAAATGGCGGAAGACATTTAAGAGGCTAAAAAGTAGAAAATAAAAATAAATAGTTTAAAAAAACGTTAAACGTTTAAAGATTTAAAAAAAATATAGTTTAAAAAAACTAAAAAATACGCTTTTATGTTAAAATGAACTAAAAATTAAAAAATAATTTTGAATGTAAAGTTTTTATTGCTCCAGCCAGTATATGGAAACAACCTACCTTTCGAAATGTAAAACAGCGTGGGACTCTTAACATATATTCTTATTTTATTAATACCGGAACTTTTCGCTAGCGCCCCACGCTTTTTTTACATTTCGAAAGGTAGGTTGTTTCCATATACTGGCTGGAGCAATAAAAACTTTACATTCAAAATTATTTTTTAATTTTTAGTTCATTTTAACATAAAAGCGTATTTTTTAGTTTTTTTAAACTATATTTTTTTTTATTTTCTACTTTTTAGTCTATCATATATCTTCCGCCATTTTGTTGTGGCCGCCATAATAGATTTAAAATTACGTCACACAGCTTACTGTTATGTATTCGTCATATACTTTCATTTGATACCCGTACCAGGGCGCTGTAAAGAAAAAGGTAAGCCGCTATTTTGTGTTGGCCGCCATTTTGAAAATGGAGTGTAGCCATACAGCTAATTGTATTCTACTTGTCATACCCTTGTAACCCTTGTTGGGGGAAGACATTTGCAAAAATTTTTACAAAAAAGTCAGATTGCATTCTCCCGCGAACTATATATATGTGCAAAATTTGAAAGTGTGTTAAACAACTGGAACATATGTATATTAATCTTTTTTGCTTTGAGTCCATATAAAACAATGAATAAAGTCATGAATTCAATATTTTATTTAGGCGGAGGGTGTTTGGCTGAGGATTTCCAAAGAAAAAACTGCACACTCTACACAACTAAAAATGTTTAAAATACTTTAGACTATTCTGGGTGGGCATTTTCAAAGAGAGAACGAAGTGAAAAGCACAACCAAATGTGCGCAAGATATTTTGGACTGTTTTGGCCTATGATTTGCTTGTGTTTTTCACTTTGTTCTCTCTTCGAAAATCCTCAGCAAAACAGTTCAAAGTATCTTGTGCATATTTGGTTGGGTTCGGAAAGCCAAATTATTTTGTAAATACGCAATTAGGCACTTAAGCACTTTTGCCGGTCCGATAACTTAGCAAGCGCAGCTCAGTTTAAGACAAGAAAGCAATGATAAATAAGGGAATACGGAATAGAAAAATGCAATAAACTCAAAATCATCGAATTTGCACTTAAGCATTTCTGGCTTGTGCAATATTTTCAGCTAATTTTAAAATGTGTTGGCCGCCATTTTGAATTTGGAATGACGCCACGCAGCACAGTATTCTACTTGTCATATCCTTTCATTTGATACCAATACCGGGTGGGTTGTAAAGAAAAATGTAGTCCGCCATTTTGTGTTGGCCGCCATTTTGAATTTGGAATGACGCCACGCAGCAAAGTATTGTACTTGTCATATCCTTTCATTTGATACCCATATCGATTGGGTTGTAAAGAAAAGGGTAGTCCGCCATTTTGTGTTGGCCGCCATTTTGAATTTGGAATGACGCGAATTGTACTCTATTTGTCATACCCTTT
Organism: Thereva nobilitata; assembly: GCA_963855945.1. Taxonomy (NCBI): domain Eukaryota; kingdom Metazoa; phylum Arthropoda; class Insecta; order Diptera; family Therevidae; genus Thereva; species Thereva nobilitata. The sequence continues at coordinate 80,313,476 of OY979695.1, forward strand.
CATTTGATACCCATGTCGGGGGTCGGGGAGCACGATTGCAAAATTCGGCCACCATCTTGGAACCGCCATCTTGATTTTTTTACAAAATGGTCAGATTGCATTGTCACGCCAGCTTTACATATGGGCAAAATTTGAAGTTGATCGGTTATATGGAAGTGGGTCAAAATCAAGTTGCAAGATTTGTCTACATACATACATACACACATACATACATACATACATACATACATACATACATACGGCTGAAGCTAATATAAAGCGGTAACATACATACATACATACATACATACATACATACATACATACATACATAGATACATACATACATACAGGTGAAGCTAATATAAAGCGTATAAAATTAATGCAAATAGCAGCATCCAGCACTCGAAATTCGAGGGCCATTTTCTATAGCTTTTTTTAATTTAAATCTAGAATTTTTCGAGAACAATAAAGATTACCCGATAAAATGAAATGTTTTTATCTTTTTTTATTTCTGAAAAGTTTCTCTAAATGGATCACGTAATTTTTCACTTTTAGAGAGACATTTTCCACCCGTAAACACTTTACCGTTTAGAAATTAGAGCTCCAATATTTTGACGTGTATTTAAATACACGTGTATGTACAACACGTGTACACGTGGAAAATACGTGTAATGACAAGTGCACTTCATACACGTGTAATTTTTATACACGTGTATATCTTTTTCACGTGTATTTACAAAATCTTGTCTCAAATCATTGATAAACGATGTAATTTTATTAACGATTGTGAATATGTTGTATTATTGATGTGAATTAGAAGAAATTGATATAGTTATAATATTTACTGCTTTTTAGTTTAGACTGCAAGATTTATCTATTTTTTTTGATTAATTATTATATGCAAATTCAATTTGCGGTGCATAAATAAGTATGAAAAAGTTTTCATGAAATATAGAAATTCGTTTGTTTCCATGATTTATTTACGGCCATTTTGAATTTAAATTTTGATCATTAAGTCGTTATTTACTACCTTAATAAACTTCAGATACAGATTTTCATTGGAATCGGAACACAATTTGCAAATTCGTCGTCATTTTGAATTTATAAGTTTTGACCACAAATTCGTTATTTGCGACCTTAAAAACCCCTAGACACCTAGACTTTCATTGGAATCGGAATAAAATTGGAAAATTCAACCATATTCCTCCGGCAATTTTGAATTTCGGTCATATTTCGGCGGCCATACTGAATTTCGAAATCGGGCTTCAAGGTGCATCATAGGAGACCTCCACGGACTTTCATGCAAAAATTCAAAGCTCTGCGATGATTTTAAAGAAGCTCCTCATGACAGCGCCATCTAGGAGTGGCTTTAGAAAGTAATAAAATAGCCTATGTTCTAAGTTTTAATGTAAATAGCACATGGTTAAAAAGATCGGTTGCGTGGTGTAGCAGCCTATAGCGAACATACATACATCCATACACACATTAAAATGTTATATCTTTTACGGCCCCCCTAAGGAGTCTGGAAATTTGGAATAAAAGTGTTTATTCTAAGAATTGTCTCTTATTTTTCGTTAAAATTTTTTCAAAAATTTGACCCGTGTATCAAACATTAGGTCTGTTCCCGTACCTGCAGAAAGTACAGAATCTGTCAGTTGCTTCGAATTACTAACAGAATTCTGTTCCCGTACTTTTACTGCAGCCGGCATACTCATTTCCCCACCCTGCAGTAAGAAGCAGAAACCTGCAGTAGCTTGGAGCTCCTGTAACCTGCTGCAACTTAGATATTAGGCTCCCATCCACGGTCAAACAAATCATCAAACCAATTTTCGACAAACAACGCACACATTTATGCTTTGACATTTGTTGGCCATCAACGAGGGAAACTTTCTTCAAACATCCCGAGCGACAATTCACATAATCTACTGTAAACAAAACGAAATTTCATTTGCTTTACATGGCACACATAAAATATGCACACACACATTTAAGCTGTTTGATGGAAATATTAAACCAGATGAATATTTTCTTCAAACAGCGGCCAACTTCGAAATCTTGTATTTTATACACGCACACTTAGAATTTTTTCGATGTTGGCCACAAATTTGATGGTTTGTTTGACCGTGGATGGGGGCCTGTTTGAAATATGGCAATAGGCCCCCATCCACGGTCAAACAAATCATCAAACCAATTTTCGACAAACAACGCACACATTTATGCTTTGACTTTTGTTGGCCATCAACGAGGGAAACTTTCTTCAAACATCCCGAGCGACAATTCCTGTAAACAAAACGAACTTTCATATGCTTTACATGGCACACATAAAAAATCCACACACACAGTTAAGCTGTTTGAAGGAAATATTAAACCAGACGAATATTTTCTTCAAACAGCGGCCAACTTCTAAAACTTGTATTTTATACACGCACAATTAGAATTTTTTCGATGTTGGCCACAAATTTGATGGTTTGTTTGACCGTGGATGGGGGCCTAAAGTCAGAACTGTCATTCCCGTGTTAAAACTGCAGAAACCTGCAGAAACATGTTCCTGTACTCTCTGTACTTCATCCCCACCTCTCAATAAGCAACTTGCAGTAAGTGGCAGAATGCAGAAAGTACGGGAACAAACCTATTTACACGTGTTTTGGCACACGTGTAATATAAATACACGTGTTTTTACACGTGTAGGATAAGAACACTGGTACACGTGTATGACGTGTACACGAACCCGTGGCAGCTCTATTAGAAATAGAACACTACAGTGTTTTATTTCTAAACAACTATTAAACACTGGGATTTTTAGTGAGGGGGTGAATTAATATCATAAAACGTTTAAAGTGCTTAGTTCTCCATAAGTGCTTTATCATAATTAAGTAAGGGGGCGTCCATAAATTACGTGAGGTGTTTAGGGGGGGAGGGGGTCGAGCCGAATCTCACCAAATCTCACGTGGGGGAAGGGGAGGGTCTCCGCAAATCTCACGTAATTTTTTTCCGCAAGAAACAGTGTAAAATTGCGAGAAAACTGGGTTAAATTAATAGTACAGGTAAATTAAGCCCAAAAAAGCGATATAGCGGAAATAATTAGGTACAGGCTGAAAATTGACAGAGCACTTCTTTTTATGCTTTTTAATAAGGGGTTATAAAGTCTACCAATTTTCTACTCCGAGAAGCCCACTTTTAAGGGGTTTTAGCCCTCAAAATGGGTATTTTTCGATTATTCTGTAATTTTTTTGCAATATTTCTTGATATCTTTTTGTTTTTTTTCAATTTTAAGTACAATATCTGTAAATGAGAAAATCTTTAAAATCGTCTTTTCGGACCCGCACTTAGATTTCATTCACGAAAATCTTGGTGCAGTATCAGATGAACATGGTGAAGGGTTTTATCAAAACATATTGCAAATAGAGAAGGAATAATGAATCAAAAGTATACGTGATACTATTACTATATTTCGACTCAATAGCAATTGGGTATAAAAATTTTGCACTGCCATTTACACTGTTTCAAATACCATCCAGTAAGAAAATAATTTAAATATCTGGGAATGAAGACGTGATGAAAAATTCTTATCTTTTTATACAATGGTCTGGGAATAACTGCGAAAGTAATGTATGTATTGACTTATACCAACATTTTTGGACAGATTGCGACCCTACGATGAACTAGTGTGGGGGTCTAAGCTTAAACAAAACAAAAAGGCCTAGAAGCCCAATTGAAAAACCTGGAACCTAATGCGCTCCTAAGAATCTCAAGTGCATAATGTACCCAATCCTACTGCAATCATAGAGATTATATTAAGAATCGGGTCTTTTCACATCAGTCAGAACACATGCTATCTGCGGTGCATTGTCACTACAAAAAGCAGACATTTGCACCAGGCGACATAATTAGTTATCTAAGCATCTTACAGGACTCGAATTTTGAATCGACGACCATCTGCTCTGACATACCTACTAGAGGCCAAGATAGATTTTGAAAACCTTTTGTTATCGAGAGTTGTGAAGAATGGAAGTCTAACAGATCCGCACTTCTTGAATCTGTATCCTGATATACAGGCGGCTCAAACGTCAATTTGAGAAGCTGGCTGTGACTTCAGACTCCGCTTTTCTAAGGCGATACGAAAGTAGGAAGCAAACGGAAGCTAGTAGCGATGCCTGATAAATCTTCGAAAAGAAATTATTTTCAGCCAACCAACTTCATTTATTAACTTAATTTGACATTTTGATGCGAACAATAAATTGTTTCAAGAATCTTTAAAGAGTTTTTAGAATATTTTAAAACAAACAAATAAATGCAGCGCATGCGGCAATGGCTTTACTCGCGGACTGAAATCCGATAATAGGCGGACAAATTTATTTCGAATTCGCATTGGTGGAGGATACCATTTCCATTTCCGAATTTCATGACTTTCGAATCGCATTCCAGGATAATCCCCCTGGGTCATTCAGTCACAGGTTTTTTACCCAAAGATGACATCTATAGAAGAATGCTCCGAAGTTTGTATATCTCCAGAGTCATAAATGGCTCTACCATTACTATTCAAACAGTCAAGTCGTTACTCTCTAAAAACGAATCAGTGGATGCCAAAGCCAACCTTCGTATGTCAATATATTGTAAAATTCTAAATTTTTTTTATATTCCATATGCTTGCTCTACAAATACACGAGTTTTCTGTTCTCTTGTTAAGAAATCATTATCCCTGTAAGGCACCTTGAGGTTGGTTTCAAAGGGTAGGCAGAATCACCTGCTAAATGGTAATCCACAGGTATTGTTGTTTATATTGGGTGCATGCCGAGTTGGTGCTGTTATGATTTTGTGGTACTGTTCTTCAACACAAATTATGATTTCTAAATGCAATCAAGCACAGATTAAGGTATTTACACTAAAAATACGCATAATATTGTAAATCCTACAAATTTTTTAAAATTTTAAAAATCTCACGTGAGATTGAGGGGGGGAGGGGGTCGAGCCAAATCTCACGACATCTCACCAAGGGGGAGGGGGGGACGAAAAATCGCCAAAATCACCTCACGTAATTTATGGATGTCCCCTAACTATCGCAAGTGTTTAATTGGCGACTAAGTATTTTAGTTTTAAATACTTGTGCTTAGGTTATGATTTTTTGGTAAACACCAAATGAGTGCCTGGAGTAAGAAAAGAAATAGGTTTTGTTTTATTTAAAATTGTGTGCTGCTCACTTCATTTAATAAATCAATATTACGGAGTACGTAAATGGCATAAGTGTAAATCCCATAGCCAAAAAATACAAGTGTCGAAGGAATACAGTCCTGTATCAAGTAAAGAAAAAAGAACACAGGGTGAATTGGAAAATATTGACGGCAGAGGACGGCGGCGCGTTACCAGCTTGCGAGAGAAACAGAGGATTCTCACGACTGTCGAGTTGAATCCTCGCGCAACTCTTACACTGAAAACTTTTTGGCACGTGAGACGTACTGTCTATGGCGCGGCAGTCGTACTGTAGGTTAGGTACGTCTGGCGCGCTGATGTTGGCACGTCAGCCGTGCCAAGGCGCCAGCGGTTGCAAGATCGGCGATTCGATTCGGCAATGTATTAATCCATGGAATAAAAATGGATAATAACATAATTATCATAATTTCCATGATAATTATAAATAAAAAATGTTTTCTCAAATTTTGTTTGTTTTTATTAAAAAAAAATTATTTTTGCAGTTTAATTTTGCAGTTTATTTTTGCAAATAAACTGCAATAAAACACGAGAATAAAATAGCAAATAATATTTTGATAGAAAACTTTATTCTTAACTTCAAAATGACTATTTATAAGCGTAATAATTTCTATTTACATGAAATAATGCTTCTAATCGAATTACAACTTATATCTTGGCGAAAAATTCACTTTTTTTGTTTATTTTAATCAAAAAAATTAACGGCGCAAACACGTCCTGAGAGCTGATAAGTTTTGTCCGCTTTGACTCGACAACGTTGGCAGGCACTGCTTCGCCGGTGCGGCAGACGTACCGACTTGGCACGGCAGACGTGCCAAGCATTGGCGCGCGAGCGTTGCAGGATTTAGTACGTACGACTTCCCGTAAGGGGCGTCTGACGTGCCAAAAAGTTTTCAGTGTAGATAATTCAATCAGGACTACAATTTGACAAGACCTGAATCAACGAAAATATCAGTCTGTACTCTTCAGCGGCGATTGAAGGAAGCCCAATACAAAACTTATAAGTGCCCTGAAAAGTTTTTCATTTCAGAAAAAAATAAAAAAAAGGCTTGTATTTGCTTTAAAATACCAATACAAAACTGCTGAATTTTAGAGAAAAATCATCCTTGGATGGTACATACGGGAAAAAAGTGTACCGTTCAAATTCAGGAAAAATAAAACATATAATACAAAAGCGTAAAAGCGGAAAAGTGATGGTTTAAGGATGTTTAGCCCTAATAAGGCATCCCGCCGGCTTAACCGGTTAATAACATGGTACCAATTTTCCGCTTAGGTCGGGTCTTCACCTAGCGGACGGTGCACTTCTTAGTCTCGCACTGTCTGCGTCACAGCCTTTGTCGGCTGGTGAGCGGGATTCTCTTGTTTCAGGAGGCATAACACTCCGACCAGGCTATCTGCTGCTAACCCCGACTGTTGAGAGAGAGTTCAAACGCAAGGCTCACTGCCTCCTCCTCATGCATTCTCCAGACTACCCTTAACCTATCCTATACATTTTCTATCTTCGAGCTAAGCTTACTAGACATTGCACCATGAAGTAAACGACTTGACGCACTGGTAGTATGGTACTGGGTGACAAGCTAAGACTTTTCCACATAACAAAAAAAATATCCTATAATGGATTAGGGCCTCTGATGCTACTTCCCTAGAATCTAACATCCAATGTGTACTTGGACGTTTTAAACAAGTGCGCTTTCATTGCTGGTGATAAACTCATAGGTTCAGATCTCGTCCTTCAGCAGGATAATGCACCAATCCATACTAGTAAGCTAACTAAAAATTTCTTAAACGTAGTTGAACAAGAAATCGTAGCCTCGCTCCCGCAGAGTCCGGACTTGAATGTTACTGAAAATCTATGGCACATCACGAAATCTAAAATACCCCAACATTTCAAGAGGACCAAACGACACATGGAAGCTGTTATACAAGTTTGGAGTCAATTTGAACGTCGCAACTTGTCGAAAATTAATTGACTCAGTTCCAAGACGACAAATTGAAGACAAAATAGACTGCCAGTTAAGAGACCAACAAGTAGGATTTAGGAAATGTCGAGGATGTATAGACAACTCAAACAACTTAAGATTAATAGTCGACCAATATTTAGAATGGAAGTCACCATTATACATTACCTTCGTCGATTTCGAGCGACCATTTGACACAATCCATAGGGGGCTATTTGGGAAGCTTTGAAAAAGAAGGCAGTACCAACAAAATTAGTCCAAATGATAATAATGCTATACGACGAAGCAGAACTAAGAATCCTTCATAATGGACAACTAAGTGACCTATACGATGAAGCAGAACTAACTATACGACGCTATACGACGAAGCAGAACTAAGAATCCTTCATAATAGACAACTAAGTGAATAACAACGACAACTGCAGTGAAACAAGGTTGCCCCACGTCGCCATTGCTCTTCATTACTGTACTTGACGAAATAATGAAGAAAGCCAGCAGGGAATCAAGAGGAAATCGTTGGGGATTGGTAGAACGGCTAGAAGACCTCGAATACGCAGATAATATAGCTCATACAAGAGAAGATATGCAAAGAAAGATAGACAACTTAGAAATATGTGCACTGGAAGCAGGTCTTAGAATAAATGTACAAAAAACAAAATCAATGAGAATTAATACTGCAAATAGTATCCCATTAATAATAAAAGACGGTACAATAGAAGACGTGAAGGAGTTCAATTACCTCGGTACTATAATTAGTACCCAAGGCGGTGCAAAGAATGATATTTTGAATAGGATTAAAAAAGCTAGAGGTGCATTCAACAGATTATGGAAAGTGTGGAAATCGCCACAACTATATAAAAATCTAAAATTAAGTATTTTCAACTCCTCCTCCTCACTACCATAGAGTAAACCTGGTTCATAAACCAAGCGGATATAAACAAAATACAAGTTTTCGTCAATAAATCTCTATGCATTATATGTCAAATTTTCTGGCCCAAACAAATATCAAACTTAGAATTATGGAATTTGACAAAACAAGAACTAATTATCAAACAAATAAAGAAAAGAAAATGGACGTGGATAGGGCACACGCTACGAAAAGAAAATAATGCGTTAACGAAAAAAGTACTTGAATGGAATCCGCAAGGAAGTAGAGGTGTCGGTAGGTAGACCTAAAAACACATGGAGAAGGTCAGTAATGAAAGAAATCAAAAAAGTTGACAAAACCTGAATTGAAACCAAGAGGATAGCTCAAAACAGAGTCCGATGGAGAAGCTTTGTGGAATTCCTATGCTCCTGAGAGGGGTAAAACAGGATAATAATAAACGACACCTGGAAGCTGGAACGATGTTATACAAGTTTGGAGTCAATTCGAACGTCGAAACTTTTCGAAAGTTAATTGACTGAGTTCCAAGACGACTGCAAGAGGTCATTGAGGCGAGAGTCATACATTCCATTAAAATACCACAAGGTGTTTACGACATGAAACAATGTAAGTAATAATTTTAATTTAATTTATAATGGTTTTTTCTTTAATTTTTGTTATGCACAAGTAATTTTGAAACGCAAAAACGCTTGCACAAATAATTTTGAAATCTAAATTTTATTGTTTTTTTTAATAAAAAATTGATATTGTTATTTTGTTTTTAATGTTAATTTGTTATAAATACTTGTCAGATTACAAAAGAGAAAAAATTCAACAAATAACTTGTGTGTTAAGTACCGTTATTACGGTTTTACTGGAGCTTTTCTGAGAATTTTGCAATGCACAAATAATTTTGAAAAGTACTGTATGTGCTCGTAGATTAAAGTTGCGTTTGAATTATGCAAGTAAAATTGTAAAGTTGTGAATTCAAGCCCCATTTTTGTCCAAGTTCACCCCGAAAATACCGGCATCTATTTGCTAAAAACTAGCAAGTGTTGTTCTTGTCTTATCTAGAATTATTCAAATCAAGTTTTGGTAAATACCCAAAGCCTAATGGACTCCAAAAAATCCACTCCTCTATATTCTATAAGTAATAATAGGTAATTTAAGGTGAAGAAGGGGTTTCTACGGAAAAAAAAATTTATAAGGAAATTTTTGATTTTTTATGTCATCAATGATCAATGTGTTTTTTGTCTAGTCTGGTAAATGAATATATTGGTTGGATAAGGCGGGGACGTTCGAGTAACTCCATTGTTACGGCTAAAAGGTGTAGGCAGGGAGATGGTGGCGCAGAGGAAACGACTAGCGCGGGAGCAGCAGGTGTGATTTTAATTATGAGACTTCTACTTTGCAGGAAAATAAAAAATATATTTTATGTAAGTTTACATAAGTTAAGTTGAATACAGAAAGATATCAACAGTTATTTTCCATGGGATTTAATTAAAAAAAACATTGGTTTCATATAAACATAAAAATAGAAAATCTTACATATATACAAGATGACGAACTTACTCTAACTTTTAATATACAAAAAAGAACATAATTTACATAGTATTATAAGCAGCAGTATTAAAGCGTTGCTTTGACAAACTTAGTCTAGCGAGTGGGTGAGTTTTTCCATGTTGCTGCAGTTTCCTATAATTACAGTTATGAGGTAAAATTCCTTCTGTCATGGGAATATTAGTTAATGTACTTTTAATTATCGGTGGAACTGGTGGTCTACTAAGATCATGCACCTTTTTCATATTTGTATTGATCTCCAAATCAGTCTGTTGTGAGCTTCTGCTCTCATAGAATGAATGCGGTCGTGTTCTGCTAGTCGATGATCCTGGACGATTTTCTGAAGACTGATATTTACTAACTAATCCTTTAACACTAAAGTCTTTGGATTCGGCACTTAAATTTTCTTGTTTAGATGCTGCCTCAATGTGAGGGGCGACAGGCGATGATGGCAGTGACCGAACCTTTTTTATCACAACGTTTGATGATGCTTTCGCTTCAAAATTTTTTTTCAAAGTCTGTACATTACCTGATAATTTCTGTGATGCATTTTCTTGGCGGCTTGCTTTAACTTTTTTTTTACTTATATTTAAATTTATTTTTAATTTTGGAGGGGAAAATGAGTCGGGTGCGGATGCTGATAACAAGTTACACTGCTGGGTATTTATCAGTTCAACGGCATGTATTGCCTCTTCGCTATTGCACCTATGTCGTTCTTTTTTACAACTATTATCATATTCATACTGTGAATGTGACGAAAACTGCTTGGAATTTGTTTCATCAAAGAAATGTTCCGTACTAGCGTCACCACAAAGTTTTTTAAATACTGTATTTTCTTCCAATTTTTGCTTTGTTCTTTTTACTGTACCAGGGTGCAAATTTATTTCTGTTTTCAATTGATAACCAGGAGCAATTTGTTCCCTATCTTCCGCTATCGAGGCGTTATTCGGAACAAGTGTATATTTTTGAGTATCATAAGATCCCCACGAACTATTTCTAGATGGAAGAATTCTAGTGTCTCCAGATCCCCACGAGGAATGTCGCGAAGGAACTTCGCGCCTATCACCAGGATATGCGAGAAATACAGCTGAATCTATACTGCTACAGGAACTTTGCCTTGATATTACAGGTTCAGCCACGCATCCACTCACCCAAGACGGAGTGCAATTAGGTTTTTGATCTGCTTTTACCTCCTCGCAGTCAAAGACATTGTCCAAGTGAGATGAAAAATAATCACTTTCTTTCTTCATTGAGCTTTTAGCGTTAAGTTTTTCCTCCGTTATTCTTATGTTTGAGGATTGGTGAATTATTTGTGCCGAGGAAGTCCATACGGGACTCCCCTTTTGTTTAGCCACGCAACATGCATTAGATTCACTTGATTTAGAAAAACCTTCAGCAAGATTTTCCTGGTCTGCGTTGAAGTTATCATCGAGAAGTAGATTTAAACATTTTCTACTGCCCTTCGTTTTCTTATCATGTGACTCTAAATCACTTATAATGGTTTTTACTGACATTGGAGTATTTTCTTGGATATGCAATACTTGATTCTGTGTAACGCTGTAATTCTGCCCATTACTGCCTGGGTAACGAACATTTTTTTGTTCGTCTATTGTTCTGTTCGGGGCAAGATTTTCTAGCGATTGACTTTGTTGTCTGATTGTAACAGAATTTTGGATTCCTTTAGGCGATGAGCTACTTGATCGCCTGAATGAACCCTTGACAACTTTTAATTGAAATTCTTTCTCCAGTTTTTTAGAATTATTCAAAGCTTGAATCAGTGGAGTAGGTTCACTTCCAGGCAGAAGCCTCGCATCTTTAGTGTTTTTCAGATTAGTTTCACTTTTACTTCGTTGAAGCTTGTCTTTATTTTTCATTGCATCCAACATTCCACGATAAGTCTCTAATTGCGCTAAGAAGTTTTTGTTTGGTTTGATACAGTTTCTCTTGTCTTTCACATGCTGAAGAGCAAAATTAAAATCCCAATTATAAGCTTTCATTGCATACGCTATAACAACAGATGCAGATCTGCTTACGCCCATTTTACAATGAACCAGTACTTTTGATCCTTCAGCTTTTGCTCGAGAAATATACTTAAAAGTATTGTCCCAATGTTTTAATAAATTTGTTTTTTCGTCGTCATATACTCTAACATTAAAATAGTCAAACATTCCAGGGAAAAAATTATCTATTTCACGGGTTACATTCAAGATATGACGAACTCTGCGGAAAAAATGCTATTTAAAGTAAAATAATATGTATTAATATATCAGCACTAACCCGTTCTTTTGAAGTTCTTCTAAATTACTGGCATTCCATTCAGATCCTAAATATACATGCTCAAAAATTTCTGTAGGAGCGTCCATCTGGCCAAGTATTGTTAGCATCTCTTCATCTATAAAAGATTTATACTCTGCCAGATCCATATCCAAAAGTTCTTCCAGCCGGCTTCGAATGTACTTTGACGTAACTTCATCTAGATCGACAGACATCATAATCTCTTTCAATTTCGTGCGAATAACTCTTTCAGTTTCTTCTTTTTCCCTAGGTCTAAGGCAAAAATTAGATATTTTTATAATTATTATTTTAAATATTTACATACTTATTTCTTATGGCATCTGGGGATGGAGGTCTGCGACTTTCCAAAGCATCCATTGTATTCCATTCATTAAGGCATGATCTTTCTGATTCTATTCGGCGTTCGTAGTACGATACCCATTCATGCGACGGTCCACCAGGATAAAAATTATTCTCTCTAGCTTTCTGTGATACTTTATGAAGTGTTTGCAGAGCGGACCTGTTATTAAAACCAAAACATGATTATTTGTGATTATGACAATTCATAGCTCTTTTTCTTAATAATATGTAACATGCAAACATGACTTACAAAGAATCTAGCTGTGTGGTGGGTTTGACCCATAGAAATATAAACTAACATGGAACGGCTGTGTCGTGTAAAAACCCTGTACGTGAGCGACCACACTAAAGGTAGCTTGTTTAAAAGGACAGCAATAGTGTGCACAAGTGGGACACAAATTGCCGAACAGTCAAGGGTAGCTTCTTGAGTGAATGGTGCCGTGCCAAGTCAATATCCGGGGGCATCGATTTTATGCCAGGAATTTTATTCGCCCCGCTTTTAAAACGTCCCTCTTGTTATTTCTGCATATTTTGGCCTGCACTGCCTGACCACTAATACCAAGTGAACTCAAACACATCAGGAATTGTGGTACACTTAATCTGGCTTACAGCCATTCCGTGTTTAGTTTATATTTCTATGGTTTGACCCCAGTACGATGAATATTAAACGATGAAATTTCAAAACGTCGATAAGCTTTCGTGCGCTGTTGATGGAATTGGAAGTAATTTCGGAAATTACACCATAAATTTTGAAAGCATAAATTCTAAATTCGATAAATTATCCAATTCTAATACTTCAAATCATAATGATCTAGTCGACGAGTTTTCAAAATTTATAAAATTCGAGCGGAAATCCATTAACATAACGATAAAAAAAATCAAACTCACTTCAGAAATTAGACAGGCAAATACATGACTGATTTGTTCACAAAAATCTCCGTCGATATTGAATCATGTCGACCATATTGTGGACCTAGGTGCTGTCCTAGACAACAAATTGAACTTCAATCTCCACTATGACAATATTACTGCTAGAGCCAACAAATTTCTTGGCTTTATAAAGAGAAGGGCTAAGGAATTTGGCGATGTACGGTTCACAAAAACACTTTTCTGTTCACTAGTCCGCCCAATCCTGGAATACGCAGGCACGATCTGGGATCCTATATTCCAAGTGAGCAGTATAAAAAATAATTTTGAATGTAAAGTTTTTATTGGTGCAGCCACTTACTTAAATGTAGAAAAGCGTGGGCGCTCTTTTATATTCTTATTTTATTAATACTGGAACTTTTCGTTAGCGCCCCACGCCTTTTTACATTTAACTAAGTGGCTGCAGCAATAAAAACTTTGCATTCAAAATTATTTTTTTATTTTTTGGTTAATTTTAAAATAAAAGCGTATTTTTTAGTTTTTTTAACTATGTACATATTTATTTTTATTTTCTACTTTTTAGTCTATTATATGTCTTTCGCCATTTTGTGTTGGCTGCCATTTTGAATTTGGAATGACGCCACACAAATAATTATATTCTACCTGTCATGCCCTTTCATTTGATACCAATGGCGGGGATCGGGGAACACAATTGATTTGATCTCAACAAACTAATAAACATTGCAATTAAACAAAAGCTTATAAAGAAACAATCAATATCGCCTCAATTACATCAAAGAGAGTGAAAATTAACAGTGCGCAGTCAAGTGCAAATAACAATATTAAGGGAATATCAACAATACGGGATTTCACCAACTACGAACTGACGGACAGCAAGTAAGTTCCCGTTTCCACTTTTCTCGCTCTCCCAGCTAGACATCGCCGGCCCTGCAACCCATATCGGCCAGCTGATGGGAATTGTCTTGCTTAAGCAGGCATAACACTCAATAGTACATCCGAATTTACACATATATGGATTAAATTTATTCTTCGTAACCAAGTCATATTCTTCTGGTTTCTATACAGAAGCCCTAATATCAGGAATGAAGCCTCGACATTAGCCTTCGTTGCTATCTCTGAACAAATCTCCGGATTTTTATCTTCCCACCCGAGTGTGATATTGTTGCCGGTGATTTCAAGGTTGATAAAGTCAATTGGCTAAATTACTCAAATGGCACCAGTGTCTCGGGCAAAGACGCCGAGATCTTTGCAGACTTAATTAATTCAGAGCTAATTTCCCATATCTATCTTCTACCCCAACCAACACAGTTCCTAAAAAAACTGTCTGGCACTATTGGAAAGCCAACTGGTTGGGGCTTATTCGCTTTGTCCAAGCCACTGACTGGAATTTTCGTTTCTGCGGTGTTAGTGCGTACTATCCCGTTCTCTGTATTTCTAAAACAATACGGGCAGGAATGTGTTTGTTCATTCCTCATTCAACCAAACTTATAAAGCCTAGGCTAAATAGATGGTTTAATGGGGAATGTATGAACGCATTCAAAGTTAAGGAAGCCGCCTATAGAGCGTACAGATGTTCCCCAAACGAGTCACTTCGGCGTGAGTATATCAAGTCGAGAAACTCCTGTAATTCCATCTCCCGGAAGGTCAGACCATCATTTGACGACAAGTTGAGAAGTAAGATCCTCAACACTCACGTAGGCAGCAAAAATTTTTTGGTCCTTGGTAACTTCCATCAAGAAGAATTTTACCTCTTCCTCAACCCCTCCATTCATTAATGGGAAGGAGGGGATAACAGAAAGCAAATCCAAGGCCGATTTATTGGCATCTCTCTTTACTTCAAATTCTTCTTTACGCGAAACTGATATGTCACCACCGGTTCTCGAGCGCAACGCCCATTTAATGGACGGAATTTTCTTCAGGAAACGTCAGGTGTATACTTGTCTCAAAGAGCCTGACGTCCACTGGTCCTGATAATATTCCCCCTATGGTACTCCATTGGCTCAATCTCTGCGCAAACTTTTTGCCCTGTCATACTTCTCCGGAGTTTACCCTAACTCTTGGAAACTAGTTCATGTTCAGCCCATTCCGAGAAAAGATGAAGCCAGCGACCCTTTAAACTACCGCCCAATAGCAATTACTTCTGTTCTCTCCCAAACCGTGGAGACAATTAGTACGTATACATGCGAAATTGAAGCCGGATTCAATCCAGCTTGGATCTTAGAAAAATCCATGTATACGCAGATCGAATTCAAATAGGATCGAGCGGATTTCGATGAAAAAGCGAAACAACAGTAAATCGATACGAAAACTACAAATTGTAGGTTATGTTCATTGTTTTCGATTACGTTTGAATCCATTTAAACTTGAATTACTCGATCCGACGATGTCAAATAGGCAGATTCTCACTTTCAATCTTTCGATCTCTGGACATGTGTACGTGGTAAATAATCAATAGAAGGCTGATGAAATATCTAGAATCTAACGATATTATACACGACAGGCAGTACGGCTTTAGATCAAAAAGGTCTACTGGCGACCTTCTTGTGTAGGTCCAAAGCATGAGCAAAATACTAAAAAACCGAAGAAATTTGTGATTTTGCTCATGCTTTGAACCTACATTACTTCTTAATGGAGTCACTCAAGTTTCTGTTCTTTATACCAAATAAAAGAATACACATTTACCTAAAAGATGAACCTAATTATGTTGCTCTACGATAATTAGTCTAAGAGTTAAGTCAACTTTAAAAAGATACAAATTGTTTTTCGTAAACACCCTGTATCTTGGTGGATAGTGGGGATAGAATCCCTCTCTAGAACAATTTTTTCTCCAAATACATCCAGGAATCACCCCTGAAAATATTAGCCACGTAGTCCAACAACGGATTTATTGAACATATGCAAGTCGCGAATGAGTGCATATGAGTATTTTAAATCTTTAAAACGGCGATATCTCAATTCGCAATTCGTACGGGAAAATGTATATCTTTTTTGTAGATAATCGCATAATCTACAAACTTTGTAAACACTAGTTTATGATAAGACCTACCGTTTAAGATGTATTTTAGTCCAAGAGCTAGTGACAGAATTGCAAAGTGATTTTGTAGAGGATGGGCCTTTGATATAAGGTAGATTAGGTAAAGCACAACCGATTAAAAATATTCGCCAGTTCGAGTCTACTTAAGTTTTAATTTTATGAATTTTTGAACTTGTCGATTTTTTGACCATGAAAAAAGTGATATTGCAGAGGATGGGACTTGGTATATAGGTTAATTGGGTTGCCCCCAACACATATTCCGATTCCCATCTCGTTTGGAGGTTAGGTTTGACTTTTTGGAATTTTTGAACATGTCGGTCTGATCAAGATGGACAAAGTGATATTGGAGAGGATGGGGTTTGGTATAATGGTGAGATAGGCCACCAAGAACCCTAATTCAGCTGCCCATCTCATATGCAATCACGGTTGCGATTTTGGCGGCTTTTAATTTTGTGGCCATTTTCGGTATGACCCAAGTGATTTTGTAGAACCCAAGATTTGGACCATAGGCTCGTGGCATCTGCCAAATGTTACATTTTCAATCCCATCTCCGTTCCATCAATATTTTCCGTTTAATTGAGAAAAATTGGTTGATGGAAAAAAAAACATTTTGATGATTATACAGGGTGTATACCTTTAAGCTTACAAAGCGGCCGGCTGTAGATAGGTTTTGGATAGACGAAGAAAAAATCGTATGGGTGGGGCGGGGTAAATCTTAACGGTTTAGCAGCTAGGGCGTTTTGAATTTTTTTTGTAGAGGTTTACATATCACCCTGTATTTATGTAACCCTTTGAGCTATTTTCATGAATAGGTTACCAGTGTACGTAGAATACTCCCACCTATCTAAAACTGTCAAAATCAAGGATCCAGCTAGCCAACTTCCAGAGCAATGAGTCGTCAAAGTCAAAATTTCGTTTTTTTAACTAAAATTTCAACTAAAAACAACTTTTTCTCCAAAAAATACCTAGTTAACTGATATTTTTTTTGCAAAATTGGAAAGCTTGGACAATTCCTATCAATATTGTCTACAATTTTTACGCTACGGCCTTTACTTTTGAAGTTATTAGCAAGTTTGATGTTCAAATTTGCCTTGTTTGGTGCTTATTTGGTACTTTTTGGCAAAGCTTAGGTGAAAAGGCACAAAAAAAGAGCCAATTTTAGCGTTAAAATTGCTTATAACTACAAAAATAAAAGCCGTAGGATACAAATTGTCGGGACATTATTGATAAGAAATTGTCCAAGCTTTCCAATTTTGTAAAAAAAAAATTAGTTAACTAGGTATTTTTTGGAGAAAAGGGTGGTTTTAGTTGAAATTTTAGTTAAAAAAAACCCAAAATTTGACTTTGATGACTCATTGCTCTGGAAGTTGGTAAGGTGGAAAAAATGGTTTGTACAAAAGTTGTAGATCTTTTTATTACCTACAACTTTTATATTTAACTTTTTTCGATAGGAGGTCTACTTTCGCCGAAAATCGTCCAACGTTGGAAGCCAATATTCGAATGAAACGTTCACCGCATCGTGAAGAGCCGGCTTAAGCCCGGGACACACATTTGCGCACAGCGTGACGGCCGTGTGTTGGAAAACACACGGAGAAAAAGTAAACAACTAAAATCTTACCAGTCAGTCCCCACATTTCCGCGTCTCCATGTCCGCACCGCATCAAATTTTACTTGTTTATTTTCTCTCCGTGTGTTGTCCAACACACGGCTGTCATGCGGTGCAGACACGGTTCGGATATGTGTGTCCCGGGCTTTAAGAAGCAAACGGAGCCCGCAGCATGAGTGAAAAAGCTGCGCTTTTAAACAACCAGAGCGAATGGGAAACTCGTTTTCTTTTTATTTGGTTTTTCCTCTACATGGAACAACGGGGAATTCTCTTTAAAATTATCTTAAGGAAGATCGATTGAAGGAGCATATTCCAAATTAAAAATCTGAAATTTGAATACGTTATTTATTGATATCTCATACATTCAATAAAATTTTTTAAAAAACATTGGACGTCTTGCATTCGAGTAATTAGTATTCAATATTCAAGTAAAGGTCGAGTAAAAATGATATTAAACGTTGGAATTTATTGCACATAAAAATGGATAATTCTCCATAACTAGACGTCAAACTGCTTTAAAATTTTGTCAATAATTATAATCAGATTAGAATGTCAACTTTTATTTACAGAATAAATTTGACTTCTATCATGGAAATTTAATTTTACATTCTCTGTCCTTATATTATACTATTTTCAGAGATCGATCCTTCTTAAGTGGTTTGAACGTTTTCGGTTTATCGGTTTATTTTTAAAGGAGATCAATACATGTAATTGTTATGGCATTCTAAAAAGAACCTAGGTGCAAATGATGAAAATGAGTTCGATCACGAGATTGTTGTGTTTGCCGCTCCCTGAAAGTGCCGCCCGCGTGCGGTGCACACTCTGCACGCCCGCACCCAGCGGGCCGGGTTATAATGTATGTTTGTATATACAATGCACAACTACTCATAATATCTGAAATATATAACATAAATATGCCACTAGAGGGGTATATACATCCATTTTAACTCAATTTGCTATATAAAACTAGATTTTACGATTTTTCAACTTCAACTGGAGATGGCAAGGGTTTCTACAACTGGGAAAGAGATGGGCAAGTGGATATGTATTGTAGATGTTGTAACGAACCCTAATATTCAAATCCCATCTCCTACAAAATCACTTGGGTCATACCGAAAACGGCCACAAAATTAAAAGCCGCCAAAATCGCAACCGTGATTGCATATGAGATGGGCAGCTGAATTAGGGTTCTTGGTGGCCTATCTCACCATTATACCAAACCCCATCCTCTCCAATATCACTTTGTCCATCTTGATCAGACCGACATGTTCAAAAATTCCAAAAAGTCAAACCTAACCTCCAAACGAGATGGGAATCGGAATATGTGTTGGGGGCAACCCAATTAACCTATATACCAGGTCCCATCCTCTGCAATATCACTTTTTTCATGGTCAAAAAATCGACAAGTTCAAAAATTCATAAAATTAAAACTTAAGTAGACTCGAACTGGCGAATATTTTTAATCGGTTGTGCTTTACCTAATCTACCTTATATCAAAGGCCCATCCTCTACAAAATCACTTTGCAATTCTGTCACTAGCTCTTGGACTATTTGCAAAAAACTGATATTTTGACCCTAAAACCCCTAAAAAGTGAGTTTCCGGGGTAGAAAATTGGTCATCTTTGATGCATAATATATATATTAAAAGCTGACAAGGGCAACAAAATTGTTATAATGAGTAAAAATGATTATGATGAACGTGTTTTAAACTTAATTCACGAAAGAAAATATCGCGAAATTAAAACTACACCTCTAAACAAAATGATCACTGCGGCAAATTCGACCAGAAAAGAAATTTCTAAAGTGTTTGGAGAGCGGCTTAAATGGAAACTTTTAATGTCAAACCCTGAAGTGCCAAAATTATACTGCCTTCCAAAAATACACAAACCAGGAGACAAAATGAGAGAAATCGTAGCAGCAATAACGTCCCCATGCACAAATATTGCCAAGTGGTTAGTGAATGAAATGAAACAATTTCCCCCATTCGAGAGCTGTTCCGTTAAAAACTCAGTAGAGTTAACCGATCGCATCAAATCATTATGCATCAAAGATGACGAAATTATGGTCTCCTTCGACGTGACGTCACTTTTTCCTTCGATCCCAGTAAATTTAGCCTTGAGAGCTTTAGAATACCAACTCGTTAAACACAAAGTGCCAACGGAAAAAGTAAATATTTACATCAAGGCGGCAAAAATGTGCATGGACAGCACCTTTTTTGAATTTAGGGAGAAGTTTTATAAAATTGAAAAAAGGCACAAGCATGGGAAACTCGCTGTCTCCACTTATAGCTGAAGCTTTTATGTCTTCCTTCGAAATAAATTTAAAAGAAAAAGGTTTGCTACCAACTGTTTGGCACCGCTATGTAGACGATGTTTTTGCTATTGTCAACCGTAATAATGTAGACAGTCTACTCACTATTTTAAACAGCCAATTTGAAGATATTCAGTTTACATATGAAATTGAGGACAACAACAAAATTGTGTTTTTAGACCTCGAAATACAGAGAAGCCAAGGAAGCATTGGTTTTGCAATCCATCATAAACCGACAAATACTTTACGTTACATCCCAAGTGACTCTTTTACACCAATACAACATAAACTTTCAATTCTCTTGCACACAGGCTAGTAAATCTCCCATTAACAGCATCCAACTATATGAGAGAATACAAATACATTCAAAATGCAGCCAAAATCAATGGTTACGAAACGAAAATAATTGATAACATAATTATGAAACATGCAAATAAAAAGAGGAAGAGAGATCTGTCTACATTGTTCTCTCAAAATTCACAATTAGAAAAGAATAAAGTTTCAATTATTTTCGCTCCTAATATCACCAACAAATTGGGAAGCGTTTTTAGAAGAAATGATATGCAAATGGTGTTTTCCAATCCTTTTAAATTAAAAAATCAACTAATTACGACGAAAGACAAAAAAGGACCTTTAGACAAACCAGGGATTTATGAAATCACTTGTAATGACTGCGACCGCAAGTATTATGGACAAACAAAACGAAGTGTACGGAAAAGATTCAAAGAACACATGAACTACATAAAAAACAAGGAAGCTAACAAATCTGCATTTGCCAGCCATGTGTTAGAAAGCAACATCTTTCCACATCAGAAGGAAACGTTCGTCTCCTACAACATATAACGGACAACAGAAAATTAGACGCATACGAAAGTTTATACATACACAGAAACACGGACTCTTTAAACGCCGACAAAGGAAATATAGACTCCTTTTTATTTAATTTTAATTGAATAACACAATAGATTTACTATACCGTTTGTACTAGTTAGACTATTTTACCGACAAAGGAAATATAAATTCCTTTTGTTTGTTTTGAATTAAATAATGCAATTAGACTAAGTATACCGTTAGTATACATCCTATATTAGATTAAGTTAAAAACTTTGACCTTTTAGTGCTAGCCGTGTTGCTGATGATGACCGATGATATCGGTCGAAATGCATTCAAATATTGTTTTTTAATTTATTTTAATAAACTAAATTTAGTACACTCAAATTAAAGGTGTTATCAATTAATGTTTTTTAACTGAACATTTAACTTAAAAGTTTTTTTACTTATTTTTATTATATTCTTTTTAGTCTTAATTCGGTCATTTTTGGATTTTACTTTTTACAAAATTCTAGTGAAGTGATTTGTTTTGCATTTGCAGCGCCATTTTGAATTTTCTAATTTTGACAACAAATTTATAATTTCCGACCTTAGACACCCCCAAATAGCTATTTTCAGTGATTTACATATTCACATTTATTTTAATGGTCTAATACGCATTATCAAGTCCAAACCTCTATAAATTTCTCTGACCTTTATCGCATTTACCTTGTGAGTCGTCTTTTCGCTTTGCCGAATGTTTTGGTGTATTGTTTTCGGCTGAAATCCGTTGTTTTTAGTTTTTATTACAAATAGACCAAACAAATTTTTTTTTGGCTTATATTTTTCTCCGCATATTCTTAATCCGACCAGAGTGCGTTGCTCCCCAGTTTTTAAAGCTAAATAAAAATAGATCTTAGAAGTGGTCATCGAAAGCTTTCAACCGTTCCCTTACCCCGTCCTTGAAAACCTAAACCTCTATCTCCTATTCTCCCCATAATGTCTCCGCCAGAAGAGCCACCTCGTCCGGGCAGCGCAGCAAGCAACCCAGAGATTAGAATTACCGTTTCTGATATACGGGAAATGATCCCTGAATTTTCAGGTAATAAAAACGACATCAATCGGTTCATTTCATGCTGTGACAACATCTTCGGAACCGCTCAACATGATCGAGATCGCGCCCTACTCTTCAGTATCCTTAAAACTAAGGTAACAGGAGCGGTCTACGATATGATCGAATACGGTGAGATTACCTCTTGGGAAGACTTGAAGGCTCAGTTACTCAAGAGATATAAAGTATCCCGATCATCCATAAGGGAGGAACTGAGGATAGCGAAACAGGGTCCCAAGGAAAGCGTGTTTGACTATTCTCAGAGAGTCATGCGCATTCTCGGGGAACTTAACAAGGCTACTCAGATATCAATTTCTGATGCCCAAGCTAGATCCGCACTCATTAAGGAGAATTCCAATGAGGCGATAATAGCCTACGAAAACGGGTTAAGGAATGAGAGATTCCAGACTTTAGCATTGGCCAAGGATGCTGAAGATCTCCCTAGTCTAGTGGATTATATCTTGGAGAGAGCCAATCATGTTGAGGAGAGAAGTCAACGTGATCTCAATAGCGAAGGATTTCAGAGAAGAGTCCCTCAGTGCGAAATATGTCAGCGAAGGGGACATTCAAAGGAAACATGTTACCAAAATAAAGCTATTCCCAGTTTTGGTAACATGCAGGTAAAAAAGGAAGTTCACAGATTATACTGTAACTACTGTCAACGTCCAAACCACGACGTGAGCGAATGCAGAACCAGGCGCGCCGATTTTAATAGAAATACCCAACGAAATTCTCCAAGGCAATCGGATAACAGACCCCAATACAGGACTTCGAATCAACCCCCACAACAATCACGAGAGCTTCATAATCCAAGTAGGAATGGACGATATCAGGAACAATATAACGCCAATAGTATGGGCCCCAGGAATACGGAAATCAGCAGACGGCAAGTCAGGATGATAAACCAGGAAGTACTGGAACAGGGAAACGAGACTACGCGGGAAGGAATCAACGGTGTTCCAACCCGCACCTGCGAAATCCAAGCCGAAATACACAATTAAAGGTAATAGTTGAAGTTCCAGCCACCATCACTAGACGTGATGTTATAGTCACTCTATCCTTCTCCATCGCGAAAAACGGTAGCTCTACATTTCTAGTCGATACAGGTTCCGAAATTAGCGTGTATAAGCTTTCTAAAACTTCGGAAGAAACCTGGGTGGATGTCAATAACAAGTGCATGATTATCACTATAGCTGAAGACATCCTCTCCGAAGGTTTAACCCAAGGAAGTTTAGGCTTAGGCAGCAATAATCACGGCCTAGAAATCTCTCACCCCTTTCAAATCGTAAATAGCGAGAAAGCTCTACGCCATGATGGTTTGTTAGGACATGATTTCTTCGACACATACGACTGTGACATCAATTACTCAAAGAGCGTGCTGGAAATCACATTATCCCTGGATAACCTATACCCTTATTTACCCCTACCGCCGCAGATTGATAGTAATGCTCAAATTCAAAATGAATATGTTAATGAAAATATAAATCCACAAACTAGTATGCATCGTAAGAATGGCAGCACCAATGAAAACGAAACAAACGACATAAAAAACGATCACAATTTAAACTATAATAATGGGACGAGTGAACTTCTCCCGCAGAAGAAAATACTCCCCGCTTTTGTAACAAAATTAATCCAACACTGAATGGGTGCACGCAACGCTACGACCGCGGCTCCCAACAGTTGGAGGAAATTGTTGAACAAGAAGAAAGGAATCCACAACGCTACGACCGTGATATTCCATCAAAGCCGACAGGTGATCTTCCCCTTTTTTGGAAAGCACTCCCTGATCGCCTGATGCTTGAACCAATCCCACAGTTGGATAAAGAGGTTAGCAACAGGGAAGTAATTGATTTAAACTGCAATATAATAAAAAAAAGTAAAAAGGATCTAAAGGAAATTAAAGAAGAAAAAGCTCCCAGGAACAAGGCAACCTGCTGCGATGACCAAACAAAAGGAAAAAGCACAAAAGAAGAAATTATAGAAGTACCCCCCAGTGCGGGGAAGAGCAGATTAAATATGAATATAAGAAGAAGATACCTACCAGTAAGATATATGGAAACTGCGTAGAAGAGAATTCTAAAGCAACAAAGGAGAAAATAAAAACTCGCCGCATCAAAACGAATGGACACGGAAACACCATACATGGAGACTTAGATTACATAAAAGCCTTAAAGGAAGAGGAAGAAACTATAGACGAAATAATAAGAATACCAAGTACTAACGGAAAGGAATCCCCAGAAAACGAAGTAGGAATCAAGGACAAGAAGGTTTTTGAGCACGAAAGAAATAAACCAGAATTGAAAGAGGAACTAGTAATTCCATCCCGAACAGAAGTCATTATGAAAATTCCAACGAAGGGTAATTTAGCCAAGCTATGTAATAAAAACAAATAAAGCCGGGTATATACTTAGGAAACTGTATATCGCGCCCAGTGGAAGGCTACGCCAAAGTCGCGGTTATGAATATAACCGAGGAAGAGTCAACAATCTCTTGTGAAGACGTTAAGCCTTACTGGTCCGAATTAAGCGACTACGATCTGTTAATTCCAAACTACGAGGGAAATTCAGTAAAGAAAAGATTAGAAGAGCTCCATAAATTAATTAACTTAGACCACTGTAATAAAGAAGAGCGAGAGTCAATACTAAACATTTGTAGGGAATTTAATGAATTGTTTCATCTAGAAGGTGACTACCTTACGTGCACCGACGCAATGACGCACACAATACCAACATTGGCAGACAAGCCACCTATATATACGAAGCCTTACAGGCTTCCTGAAACTCAAAGGGGCGAGATCGACAAACAAGGGTGAGTTCATAAATTCAACACTGCAGCAACACTGCAGGAGCAACATAAGTCAAGAGTTCAAAAAATAATCATGACATAAGTCAAGTGTTTATTTTTGCATTATGTTAGCAACATTGACGCAACATTAAGTCAAACTTTGCAACATGGAATTTGATGTTGCTTTCGTTTATCTTTTGTTATTGGTTGTCAATTTTTTTATATTGTTCAACATGGGTGATGATATTTACCTATTATTTTAAAATAATTATTTATTTTTGGTATTACTTATACGTTTTTTTCGTAATTGCATTTTTTTTACAAGATATTACCAAATTGTTTCCTCTTACTTCCGCTTGTTAAATTAAAAAAAGTATTAAACTAGTTTTTAATTCAGCATCCATCGCGGTTCACTCAGGGCACTTTCGAGAATTCACCGTGGTAGTTACCAGTCGAACCAGAAGTTAATTTACCATGTTCGAAAATTGATCACTTACCACAAGTTACCAGTCACCATGTTCGAATATTCACCGGTAAGGTAACCACAGTCTCACCACAGGAACCATATTCTTTTGATGGTTGAAGTGGTAGATTGAAAAATATTTACGTTTTTGAGATTATGCCGCCAGTGGTCGAAATTTTTTTTAGAGTTCAGAGTTTTTCAAAGTGGGTATTTCGAAAGATGTATGATATAAATGGAGTAATTAAGTTTTTCTGCAAATATACAGAATTTGTAGTGAACTGCATTTTAAATGTAAAGGTGCATTCAGTAAATATGTAGATATTTATAAAAAAAATGGAGTTTTAAGAATTAAAAACAAACGCTTGTACATGAAAAAATACAAATGTTAAAATTTGTTCTAAAATCCACCACTTAACCGCATCTACCACTCGGTTAAAACTAACCACATTAACCCTGATCACCTTACCAATATGGTAGCGCCACCAAAAAGGTAGCTACCACTGGTGAATTCTCGAAAGTGCCCTCAGCCTTATTGTGGTTGTCACCTCACCATAGTGAGAAATGTCACTGTCGTTGTCACTTTCCATATTGTGGACGGTGAATTCAGTGAAGTGAGAAATTTCAGTTTAGCCTTATTGTGGTTGTCACCTACAGTGACGTGATATTCCTTGTAATTGAGGATAAACAAAAAGTTAAATATTTGAAACCCTTTGCCACAAAAGGATATTGCAACATGAAATCTAAAATGATCTCAAATTGCTTCCTAGTCGTTATTTTTACATTAAAAACATAATTATAAAATTTTTACTTTTAAATATTTCAAACAAATAAAAATTTTATTTTCAAAGAAATAATGGCCTTTAAATATCAAATGAGAAAAATCTCACTTACAAAAATCAAGTGAGAACAATTCTCACTGAATTCGCCGTTTCTCGATATCAGTGACAACCGCAATTCGCCTTTTCTCACTGAATTAGACAAATGTCAATTTCTTAAAGAACCACAATAGCATTTTGGTCTCACTTCGCCATTTGTCACTGCAAGTGAGAACCACAATAAGGCTGACTATCTTATCAATCCAGAAAGCAACACAACAATCAAAACGTCGTAAAATTAATCAGTATTCCGGAATGTCAAAGCATCACAACATGACAAAATCAAATAACTCAGCAACCCCGCATTAACAATGTCGCAACACTGCACGATCATGATTAATTTTTGAACTCACCCCAAATTAAGAACATGTTGAACGACGGGATTATAATTCCAAGCAGTAGCCCTTGGAATTCGCCACTATTATTAGTTCCGAAAAAGCCGGATGCAAACGGTAACAAAAAATGGAGGGTAGTAGTCGATTTTAGGAGGTTGAATGAAATTACCATTGGAGATGCATATCCACTGCCTAATATCACGGATATCTTGGACCAGTTGGGTAAATCTAAGTATTTCACTACTCTAGATTTGGCCAACGGCTTCCACCAGATACCCATGGATGAGGCGAATAGGGAGAAAACTGCTTTTAGCACTCCATATGGACACTACCATTACAATAGAATGCCGTTTGGACTCAAGAGAGCTCCCGCCACTTTCCAGAGGCTAATGAACACGGTACTAACTGGACTACAAGGTCTGCGTTGCTTCGTATATTTGGACGACATCGTCGTGTACAGTTATGACCTACGCGACCATAATTCCAAACTTATGGAAGTATTCAGCAGACTGAAGGCAAATTCCTTAAAGCTCCAACCAGAAAAGTGTCATTTTCTGGCAAAAGAGTTAATTTACTTAGGCCATGTTATCAGCCCAGAAGGAGTACACCCAGATCCGTCGAAAACACAAGTTCTTAAAACATATCCCCAACCAAAGAAAGCTAAAGACATTAAAGCATTGCTGGGATACTATCGCAGGTTCATACATGACTTTGCTCGACTCGCAAAACCATTGACAAAATTATTAAAAAAGGATACACCAGAGATAACGTAATGTATAAAGATGCGACAGCTAGAACAAAAAACTCAAACGCATTTCGCATCTGCAGACTTCTGAGATTGCCTCCACCTTAGCAACATGCAACAAATTAAAGTTTCCAGCTACACTACGATGCGAACGTATTCTTCTCAGCCATGGTCCGCAACACAAGAGATGCGGTGAGTTTGTGGATAGGGAAGCTGGCAGTTTAGGGGGGCAACGAAAGGAACTGCCAACAGAATATTTTTCGCAACATTGTGATCTTTCGGACTTTTGCCTCTAGTGCTGCATTGAAGAATTGTGCTGGAGTTTTGTATTTTAATCATTTGTTAGAACATTCAGTGCATTTTTGGGGGCGTCCATTAATTACGCGAGGCGATTTTTAGACCCCCTTCACCTTGGTAAGATGTCTATACGCCGTCAGAATTAATGATTTTAGGTCGATTTTTGAGATAATTCTTGTCCATCAGATTTTTTTCGATAGAATGATAGTCTAGGCGTAAATACATAACTATAAAATCATAGTGCGTAAGCACAGTTTTGGCTCTCGGATAGTTTTTCAAATAAAATCGTTTAAAAATAATTAATATTGACCAGCATTTTTTTATTTTACTATCACATAAACTTTATTGTGCATATAGAGTCGTTTCTGACC
Source organism: Thereva nobilitata (assembly GCA_963855945.1). Classification (NCBI taxonomy): domain Eukaryota; kingdom Metazoa; phylum Arthropoda; class Insecta; order Diptera; family Therevidae; genus Thereva; species Thereva nobilitata. Next base: position 80,341,312 of record OY979695.1, read on the forward strand.
CTCCAGGTGCACTTTTAGCCCTTGATTGCATCCAAAAGTGCATTTTATGAATGCTAGACCATTCAGAACGCGGAGAGGAGGAGGTCAAAACATAACTTCGTTTTCTATATGCTTTTTAGATCGCTGATTACGAAAATCGGGGTCCCGCAGTCATAAAGTATGGGCATCAACTTAAAAAATGCAAAAAAACAACCCTTTTTAAGAGTTTTTCGCGATAATTTCAATAACAATCAAAAATAATCCAATGAAATACACTTTTTTCAACATTTATTTGTGAAGGTGGTTGATTAATACCAAATCAAGCCAAATTTTATGATAAGCGATAATCCTAAAGGGTTAAAACCAACCCTAAATCGACTGAAAATAAGAAAAATTTGTAAAAAATCATACATTTCTTTTAGGTAGATTACACTGGTCAATCCTCCTTCAATCAAATAAAATTGAATATGAAGGTTTTAACGGGTTGAATCTAAATCTGGTTTCCATTTTTGCTGCACGTCTAGATTTATACCTAGTTAATTAGTTTTTTTTTGTAAATTTCTCAAAATTCAGAATATTTTGTGTTTCGATTTTGCGTTTACGCTACTTTCATCTATTTAAATAGTGAGCATGGACGAGTTCTTAATGATAAAAAAAGACAAATACTGGCTGCCGAAAAACTGTTGCAGAAGTTGCTCAAGTATGTGCTTTAATGGGTTGGCTCGCAGGAAATCATAAGACCATGCCATTTGCAACGACCATAACAAAACCATAGAAATTATTGTTACTTTTGTATGACTATGACGCTAGGATTCATGAAGACCAGTTCCTCAACAGAGTCATTCGCACAACTGGTTTGTAAGCACTGCTTCAAGCCTATGAAAAGAACCTCATCTCCTTAGACATTGATTTGAATGATCTTGTTCGAAATTTTGGTCTCTCAAAATCGAAGGTTTTAGTTCTTACATTGCTTCAGAATGGTAATATATGCCCTTTCAATCCCGACAAAAGTCATGGTATTCGTGGAACATTTGTGCTGATTCAAAAGTTTCGTTGACTAGAACGCTGCAGATATACTAAGTTTTGTTGTTTGTTATGTGAATGGGACATTCGCGCAAGAGATAAACCCTACGTAGTAAAAACTGGCCAAGAAGTGCGAGTTGAACTCCTGGAGTCAAATATATATCTGAAGAGTCTTTAGTGAAAAATGAAAAAAAAACTTTAAAATTCAAAATCTTGGTGCAATATCAGATGAGCATGGTGAAAGGTTTCATCAAGACATATTGCACATAGAGAGACGATAAAACGGAAAATGGTCAGAAGAAATGCTTTCAGATTTTTGTTGGTCGATTCGGCGCGAAACTCCAATGGAAAATATGAAAAGAAAGTATTTCATATCGCGATTTGTAATTTTACTGCGCGAATTTACCCTGCGAATTTACATTTTTTACAGTGTCTCAAACACGATACGTTTCTCAAACACAAGCTTTGTTTATCTCGTATGCACGTTCGAAATTGTGTCTTGTATTCTATAGGAGTTATCATTTAATATCTAAATAAATGAACACATTACTGGATCTCGACGGTAGTGGCGGCGCCCTCTTGGACCTGGCGCCCTAGGGCGGTAGACCGGGTTCGCACAACCCCCCCCCCATTTTGGATCTGACATGAAAATTGGAACATTCAAAATGGCTCACCGTAAATGGCCCAAAATTTAAATAAAAAAGAGCTTTTGTCGGTTTATTTTTTTCACTTAAGGGGACATAGCACCTACAAATGTTCAAAAAATCTAAAATTTTGTTTTGATAAAATTTGTTAGAATAAACCTTTACGAAATATTTTTTAATAATATAAATAAAAGTGAAAGGCATCGTAGATTGAATTTTGGTAATGTTTTTTTAAAAAAAATGTTGTATTTTAACTTGAACGCGATTTTCTTAAAACAACGTGTTTCAAGTTGGTGGGCAAGATTAAAAAAAAATATTTATTCGATCGTTCTAAAATTTTAACACGTTAATCTACACATGTTAATGTACAAAATGAACTACGGATGAAAAAATCGGCGTACAATTTTTTGAGTTACAGGATGTTTCCAATGGCAAAAAATTTTGATTTTTGAAAAAATGCCGCCATTTTGTTATTTTTCAACCAACTTTTTTCTTTTTAGTTCATTTTATAGCGGCTTTGATGCTGATTAAAACCGCTTTTTTGTTTTTGTGTCCGACTTTTCTAAGAGCGGAAATCCTGCCCACCGTGATTTTTTGGGGTTTTTTTGAAAAAATTCCAGCAGACGACGCGGCACCAAAAAAAATTAAAAAAATATTTTTTTGTATAGTTAAATACTAGTAAAACATATGTGCAAAGTTTCATTAAGATATGTCTATGTTTTCATTTAAAAATTTACATTAAAAAACAAAAAAAAATTGAAATTTGAAGGTGCTATGTCCCCGAAAACCATGAAAATTGCATCCGAGAATTTCCTATTAGGCTGCCCTTCCCGCACACTGCATCAGAATTTTTACGGATTTGTGCGAATTCTGATGAAATTGTATCGATTTCATCCGAATTGGCACAAATTCGTACAAAGTCTGATCCAGTGTGCGAGCAGCGTTATACAATTTTGTACGTGAAGACAGCAGTGAGTCTTCAGATGGTGAAGGTCCATCAAAAAAAATAAATTTTAATAAATAATATGTACTTAAAGTGGCCCATATATATATGGGCGATTTTTGTTTACATTTTTGGTGGTGCTAACCCCTAAAATGGTTCACTATACCAAAAAAATACTATAAAAATTTTAGCTGAATTGGTACAGTCTTACCCGTGGCGAAATCGCGGGGAAAATAATTTTTTTCCAAATAATAAATTGAAATTTTTTTTACAACTATTAATATATAAATAAAGATCTCTTCATTACCTTTAAAATTATACCTCATTTAACTCGACACGATAAATAGAACCGGAGTAATAGCGATTTGAAAAAGGGCATAATCGGCGAGTGACGTAAACTTTACCCCCACCCCCTTTTTTTGAAAATATTAACCGAAAAAGAGGAAAAAATACGTGTCCGCTTATTTTGTATAGAGACTCCGTAAAAAAATTTGAATCAAATCAAAAATGTTGATTAATAAAAGTTTTCTCATAAAATAACAAACTTTACCGCGTTTTCGGGACGAATTAACTTCAAACAATTGAGATGAAATTTTTTGGAGAATTATTTTTTCATAGTAGAGAACCATTTCAGGGATTAGCATGTAGGAATTTCCGACTTTTAAAAATAAGGGCCACCCTAATGCACATGCATTGTAAATATAATAAATTTTATCCTTAACAAATAATAAAACATTTCTGTTCCATTTTTTTAATTATAAAATACTAATTTTTTTTGTTTATAACATACTTTGCATCTTATTTGATATCCTATAATTATTTACTTTTTTTATATTACTATATTTTATATTTTTTTTTTGCATTTAAATTTTATTTATATTAGTTATATTTATTTAATTTTATCTAAGGGTAGTTTAACCCCTTAAGGGTTGAAAATAATTTATTTTTGGCTGTTAAAAGGCATTCAATCGAATTTGAAGCATATAGTGGGAAAAACAATTTTAGAATTATCCCTTATTATAAAATTTGGCTTGATTTGGTATTAATCAACCACCTTCACAAATAAATGTTGAAAAAAGTGTATTTCATTGGATTATTTTTGATTGTTATTGAAATTATCGCGAAAAACTCTTAAAAAGGGTTGTTTTTTTGCATTTTTTAAGTTGATGCCCATACTTTATGACTGCGGGACCCCGATTTTCGTAATCAGCGATCTAAAAAGCATATAGAAAACGAAGTTATGTTTTGACCTCCTCCTCTCCGCGTTCTGAATGGTCTAGCATTCATAAAATGCACTTTTGGATGCAATCAAGGGCTAAAAGTGCACCTGGAGGGTCAGAAACGACTCTATATGCACAATAAAGTTTATGTGATAGTAAAATAAAAAAATGGTGGTCAATATTAATTATTTTTAAACGATTTTATTTGAAAAACTATCCGAGAGCCAAAACTGTGCTTACGCACTATGATTTTATAGTTATGTATTTACGCCTAGACTATCATTCTATCGAAAAAAATCTGATGGACAAGAATTATCTCAAAAATCGACCTAAAATCATTAATTCTGACGGCGTATAGACATCTTACCAAGGTGAAGGGGGTCTAAAAATCGCCTCGCGTAATTAATGGACGCCCCCAAAAATGCACTGAATGTTCTAACAAATGATTAAAATACAAAACTCCAGCACAATTCTTCAATGCAGCACTAGAGGCAAAAGTCCGAAAGATCACAATGTTGCGAAAAATATTCTGTTGGCAGTTCCTTTCGTTGCCCCCCTAATTTGCCAGCTTCCCTATCCACAAACTCACCGCATCTCTTGTGTTGCGGACCATGGCTGAGAAGAATACGTTCGCATCGTAGTGTAGCTGGAAACTTTAATTTGTTGCATATTGCTAAGGTGGAGGCAATCTCAGAAGTCTGCAGATGCGAAATGCGTTTGAGTTTTTTGTTCTAGCTGTCGCATCTTTATACATTACGTTATCTCTGGATACACCTTTTACATGGGATTCGTTCTGCGATGAATCATTCAGAGTATTGAAACAGAAATTAGTGACCGCACCAATCTTCGCGTATCCGGAATTCGATAAAGAATTCCTAGTGACTACCGACGCCAGTGATGTAGCGTTAGGAGCCATTTTATCCCAAGGAGAAATAGGACAGGCTCGACCAATATGTTATGCTAGCCGCACCTTGAAGCCTGCAGAGACTAGGTATTCCACTATCGAAAAGGAACTATTAGCCATTGTCTACGCGGTTACGCAATTTCGGCCATATATCTATGGGAGGAAATTCACGATCATTACTGATCATAAACCTTTAGTATGGCTGATGAACCTGACGGATTGCACTAGCAGAGTTACGAGATGGAGAATTAGATTAGAAGAATACGACTACAAGATAATTTACAAAGCTGGGAAACTTTATTTATTTATTTATTTGTTTGACAGTACACAAGACGTTAGTCTTATAATAGTACATAAGAAAACGCATAAAAATTGAGCTTACACTAAAAATTACATTAATAATGAGGGAAAAGGGAACAAAAACAGAATCTAAAAAATTATGGTAGTTATTAAACAAAACAAGTAGAACTAGAATAAAATTAAATTAAAATTAAGTGAAACTAAGTGATGTTCGAATTCTAATTTGCTATCCTGTTGGCTAAATACTTAATGAGACTCCTTTTGAAAACGCTGCTCGATTCCGTCATTTGTATATTAGTAGGAAGAGAATTCCAAAGTTGAGCGACGTAAACAAAGTAAGAACGTTGTCCTGATAAAAGTCGAAAACGCGGGATTAAAACATTGAGGTTTCTAGGTGATTGGCACAACTGTATAAATTCAGAGAGGTAAGAAGGTTTGCGCCGGTGCAGAATATCATGAAAGAATTTTAATAGCCTATAGTGCAAGTAGATATGAAAAGGGTACCCTAGAACATTAGATGAATAAGGTGAAATGTGATCATGCCTGCGAAGATTATATATAAAGCGAACGCAATCGTTGAAAGCCACTGTAATTTTCCGACCACATGAAGAATCCAGAGAAGGGAATACAACGTGGCCGTGCATTAGATGAGGTAAGACTAGCGATTTTACTAATCTCATCCGGAGGGCACAGCTTAATAAGTTACCGTGTACACGCAGCTTCCTTAAAACTCCATAAACTTTGCTGAGTATTCCTTGTATGTGGTCGCAACAGGTCATTCTGTCATTTAGAATAACCCCAAGGTTCTTAACTTTGTTCACCCGTTCGATGTGAGTGTGGCCCAGTGATACTTGTGGAAGGTCGAGGTCAGAGATAGAGGAGTTGGAGAAAACTATAAACTGGGACTTAGCAGGATTGAGTCAGGAGATTAGATGAAGACCAGTCGAGGATGTTATGCAAGTCTGCGGTCAATTTACTTATCCCAACCTCAAGCTTGTCTTTAGGCATTGCAAGATAGAGCTGAACGTCGTCAGCATACATATGAACATTACAGTTCGTGACAACCGCGGGAAGATCATTAATGAATAAACTAAAAAGAAGCGGGCCAAGCATCGACCCTTGGGGAACACCATCTGATAACATAGCAGGAGAAGAAATAGAGTTAGGGAGTTTAACCTGCTGCGAGCGATTGGTTAGGAAACTGTGCAAAAGCTTGAGGGCAGATGACGAAAAGCCGAAGCGAGCAAGTTTCGCTAGAAGTAGGGAGTGGTTAACTTTATCAAAAGCTTTTGAAAAATCTAATAGAGCGAGTAGACAAACTTCATGATCATTTAGAGAGTGCCTTATATCAGTGGTAATTTTGAGAAGTGCCGTATCACAGCTATGAGATTTACGAAAGCCTGATTGGCAAGCATTAATCACCTGATTTCGTTCACAAAACTCGATGATTTGCATTGCAATTAGCTTTTCAAGAACCTTAGCGAGAAATGGGAGGATGCTGATTGGACGAAAGTCCGCAGGACATGTAGGAGTTGCACATTTTGCAATCGGCAAGACAAGCGCATGTTTCCAAGAATTGGGAAACTCGGATGCAGTAAGGCAGGTGTTAAATAGATGAACTACAGCAGGCAGGATACAAGGCATTAACACTTTCAAGAATCTAGGCGACATATTATCCCTACCAGTGGCATTAGATTGAATTGAATATACTGCACTAATTATTTCGGAAGAATCCACACAGCGAAAACTGAAATCATCTCTTGGAGCGGGAGGCAGTGTAACTAGTTGATTTGAGTAATGGTTGGCAGTGAAGTAAGTGTTCAAGCTTTCTCCGTCAAAGTCATGAGCTGTTATCTCATTTTTGCAGTGGACACTTAACTCCAACGCCGGTGCCCTTAGTAGAATTAATACTAATGAAATACCGGAAAACAAAAAAACCGTTAACATTGTCACTAGGAGCCAAGCAAAAAAGGCGGATAATCAAGTTGTGTCATTACAACCTTCTAATGACATCACAAACACACTTGAAGAATGTACTCAGAAGACGACATTCCAAAGAATGGATCAAACACTCCTTCATGAAAAGGGGATCCCTTACAAATTCTATCTGTTACCATTAGTGACAGATGAAACCGAACAAGTATTGAAGGAAAAATACAAGGAATTATCGATAGACTTAGAATTAGGCAAACTCCAAAGAAATTTCTTCTGGGAAAACATGCGTCGTGACGTGAAGGCATACATTAAAGCTTGCCCTTCGTGCCAAATCAATAAGCTGGCACCAAACAGAAAACAGCCCATGAAAATAACAACGACTAGCTCTACACCTTTTCAAAGGGTATTTTTAGACATTGTCAGACCCCTAACCACTAGTTATACAGGGAACAAATACCTGTTAACATTCCAAGATGATCTCACGAAGTATTCAAGTGCGATTGCATTGGAAAACGCGGACGCAAACACAACCGCGAGAGCCTTCGTAGAGAATATAATTTGTAACCATGGTATTCCTAAATCTCTGCTTACTGACCAGGCAACCAACTTTTTGAGCGATATGTTCAAGGAGACGACTAAATTGCTTAACATCAAGCAATTACAAACAACTCCTTACCATCCACAAACAAATGGCGCTCTAGAAAGAAGCCATAGAACCCTTGCTGAATATCTCCGGCACTATGTAACTAGAGATCCGCTCACCTGGGACACGTGGATACCATACGCCATGTTCGTGTATAACACAACTCCCCACTCCAGTACCAACTACACTCCACACGAGTTATTATACGGTTTTCAAGCCGAAATACCCTCAAATTTTAAAATTAATCCCGATGCCTTATATAACTACGAAAACTATGCGAAGGAACTCAAGGCTCGATTGCAACACGGTTACAAGATAGCTAGGGAAACAATCTTAACAACCAAAATTAAGAATAAGGCCCACTACGATAAGAATGCAGGCCCAAAAAGCTTTCATCTAGGCGATAAGGTCCTAGTAAAAAATAACGCGAGGAAGAACAAATTAGCCCCCTTATGGGAAGGCCCCTTCCCAGTAGTCCAAGTAAACTCCGTGTAAAACACGACAATTAAGATTCGAAATAGGAATAAAACCCTCCACAACAATAATCTAAAGTTGTTTACCGAAGATAATAATGTATAAAATTCTTCGTAGGTCATTCATTATCCTATGGCTCTTCCTCACGCTTAACGTTCCTGCAGAGGACAAGGGGACTGTAAACATCACCCAATTCAATAACAACTCTGGTATCTACTTCGAAAATATAGGAAAGGTGAACCTATATAGTAATGAATGGCAAGTTATTACGTACTACTACCTAAATAGCTTTAAGTATGAATTAAATAGGTTACTACAATATAACGATATATTAAGGACTATATGTAAGAATTCCCTTTTACCGGAAGATAGCAAAAAGTTGTGTAAGTCTGTAAATTTGCAACTATCTACCGTCACAGAAGACATATTAGAAAAAAGTAAACTTCTCGTAAAAAGTAAATGAATAAACTTACCTTAAAAAACTCCTCCAAATAAAGTGAAATCACGAATGATGGAATTCTCAAGACACCCCGGCTATTTAACCAAACCAGGGAGGCACATTTTTTTCACACGTTGCAAAATAATAAACCCTTCTTCAAACATGTCAAAAATAAAAACAATCAATAAAGGAAATTTTTGAAGAGGTAAACAAAAACGCGTGCGGGAAATTTGTACAACCTAAGTAAAAAAAATTTTTTTTTTCGGCTAAAGAAAGAGTTAATGACCCACAAACATGTGCCCTCAAGGACATGAGAAAGAAAAAGTTACCTTATAAAAAAAAGAGAGGGAGAGAAGGACTTATATAGAAAAGTAGATAAATTTTATCGGACTGTAACAAATAAATAATCAAACAACACAAATAAAAGAAAAAAATTATATATGTATACCCACCTACTATGAACAAAAACTACAAATTTTTTTTAAGTACGTTAAGAAAATTGTTTAGAATATAAGGAATCAGAAATGAAACAAAACAAAAAAGTCTTTAAGGAAAAATAGCAAACAAATAATTAGCAATAATGATAAAAAAAATATAAAATTATAGAGTCTAATAGAAAGAAAGAATAAAACAAAAATACAAAATACAATAAGAAAAATATAAAAATAGGATAACTGTATATAAGAAAAATATAGTCATATAATTAAAATTCTAAAATTCTAGGAAATAAGTAAATAACCTTTCTAAAACTTATAAGTTAAGGATAAAATTGTTTTTCTTATTACTGTTTCATTTTCAAAAAAAAAATATATAATATATACGTCAAAAAAAAAGAGAAGAACTCACTCTCGAATCACACGCACAATTTGCAACCCACGATACCACGTAACCACAATAAACATCGCACACCTCAAACGAAAGTTCCGCTCCTTTTACTCGCGCAACTTTCTAATTAAGGGGATAGGTGTAATGAATCCCATCATTACCTCCACCTTGCCTTCCTTGTTTTTCATTATTCTCATAAATATCTCATGTCATCCCCAAATCTACATATCTCCCAATCTAATCTTATATACCTCGTCCCAATATCTTTTTAAATCCGCACAGCCAAGCCCCAATAAATTCTCAAGTTACAAACATACATCTTCAAATATGTAACCTTATCCAGGGCTAAATAAATCACACGCTTCGAAATAAGTTGGCACTTATTTCCATCTCCCCAACATCTGAAAGGCATAAATCAAATCTTTCAAAAGACCCTGAATCTTTCAAAAGATTCTAAAATCCTAAAATAAAAAGATTCTCAGTGCACATGTGCAACACAAATGAAAAAATAATGGTCAATGTCATTGTTTACATTTCCCTTACTTGACGTCAATGCAAGTATATTTCGAAACATGCTTTCCGGCCACACAAGCGACCACCAAGGTAATTAACCGACGGAAACATGTCGGGAAGATATACGGAGAATATATGCATAGGATGACCCATTTCTTCGATCGCGTACGATCACCCTCGACGATAGTGTTTAAGGTGTGCAGAAATTCCCCTCTGCACTTGTCCATTAAAAAGAGAGAGAGACTTTGCAGAAATTCCCCACGTTCTGTTAACACCTCCCCCAAATGCATTTAAATGCATTCATGTAAATAACCGCGGCAACCAATAAGGGACCGCGAAGAAATTTTAAGGCAAAAGAAATAATTTCGGTATCGGAAGAGAGGTGTAATGCGAATGTGATTCGAAGTGAACATTCATTCAGTTCCGACGATCGAAACAATCGACAGTCAAGTATTCTTAAAGCAAGGGCAGACCTTCCACTAAGATCAGGCTTTTTATAATAAGTCCGTGGGAGCCTACACGGACAAGTGGAAAAGTTCTGTGCCAAGCTAAAACTAAAAGTGTAAAATTATATTAAAATTAAAAGTAAATCTAAAAGTGTAAAATTATATTAAAATTAAAAGTAGATCCAAGAGTGTTAAATAAAAATTCTAAACTTAAAGACAAGTGTTTGAATAGTAAGCGAAGACGATCCAGAAGTATTGAAGGTAAAGGGCCCATGTTCATCTCTATATGAATGCACGACATGGTGGCCCTGTAACGATAGAGACACAAATCGTTACAGTTTCTTTGCGCCTTACCTTCTGATGGAGCATATTTTGCATCTCCTCCACTTTATTCCTTACAACACCCGATGTCACCATCTAGTCTATGATGTTCTCTACTCTTAGTCGTGCCCGAGCTGTCGCTTGCAGAGCAGCAGTTTGCTCGGCTAATATCGGGCATTCCAAAAGGACATGCTCTGTGTCTTCTATCACATTTAGGAATGCCGGGGACAGCGAAGACATCTTGTCCGAACCGATTGAGGTATGCTCTGGAACACACATGTCCACTCAAGAACTGTGCGAGGTTTAACTCATCTCTCCCTACTCTCCCGTGACCCATACCTCCACATTTGTTATGAGCCTCTGTGGCCATCGACCTTGAGTATATTTACTCCACCTCCTTTCCACTACTGAAATAAACGCCACTTTTAAATTATGTTCACTTCCCTAGATTCTTCTTCTAATAGTTACTCAATTGCATTGAGCGGCTTTTGGTAACTGAAATATTATACGAAGAGCCTTTGAACTATTTTTTTTTGGTGGACTTGGAAACACATTCTTCTAGACAAGTTTATTTATTTATTTATTTATTTATTAACCAGAAGAAGTGTAAAATTATATTAAAATTAAAAGTAAATCTAAAAGTGTAAAATTATATTAAAATTAAAAGTAGATCCAAGAGTGTTAAATAAAAATTCTAAACATAAAGACAAGTGTTTGAATAGTAAGCGAAGACGATCCAGAAGTATTGAAGGTAAAGGGCCCATGTTCATCTCTATATGAATGCACGACATGGTGGTCCTGTAACGATAGAGACACAAATCGTTACAGTTTCTTTGCGCCTTACCTTCTGATGGAGCATACATATTTAGCATCTCCTCCACTTTATTCCTTACAACACCCGATGTCACCATCTAGTCTATGATGTTCTCTACTCTTAAGGCAAGTACACATTGAGCGCTTAGCGTTGCGTTTAGCGGGCGTTGGTAGTGTACATACCAAGCGTTTAGCTCGCCGTTTAACGAGCGTTGGCAGTATCAAAATGTTCGCATTCTATTTTTTTATTTTCCAGTAAATACGTTTTCTCTGTACGAAAGCGCGCGTTAGAATGTACAACAAGATAGCGCCGCATGTAACTCAAAGCGCCCGGCAAACGCCCATGAAACGCGCGTTCTTACGAAAATCTCGAAGCGCGCGCTTCACGGGCGCTTGGTCAAAAGCGCGCGTTTGCATGTGTACACCTAATAGGAACTCTTTGATTCTTAAAACGCTCATTTCAAAAGCGCGCGCTTTAAAACGCCCAATGTGTACTAGGCCTTAGTCGTGCCCGAGCTGTCGCTTGCAGAGCAGCAGTTTGCTCGGCTAATATCGGGCATTCCAAAAGGACATGCTCTGTGTCTTCTATCACATTTAGGAATGCCGGCGACAGCGAAGACATCTTGTCCGAACCGATGGAGGTATGCTCTGGAACACACATGTCCACTCAAGAACTGTGCGAGGTTTAACTCATCTCTCCCTACTCTCCCGTGACCCATCCCTCCACATTTGTTATGAGCCTCTGTGGCCATCGACCTTGAGTATATTTACTCCACCTCCTTTCCACTACTGAAATAAACGCCACTTCTAAATTATGTTCACTTCGCTAGATTCTTCTTCTAATAGTTACTCAATTGCATTGAGCGGCTTTTGGTAACTGAAATATGTTACGAAGAGCCTTTGAACTATTTTTTTTGGTGGACTTGGAACACATTCTTCTAGACAAGTTGTTCTTATTTATACAGGTTATACAGGTTTTTATGCGCCCCATGTTTTTATTTTAGTCTGTTAAAAGTCCCAGAATATTACTTAATTCGCTGACACAGCCACACAAAGTGCCTCTTGGCAAACGAAATGAGAAGACTGCACTCCTATACTATTCCAGAAGGTCCATGTTTGTGTTCTAATTATTTTCTAGTTTTTGGTACATCAGATTTAAAATAAAACCATTTAACTTAAAAGTTTTTTTTACTTATTTTTATTATATTCTTCTTTTTAGTCTTAATTCGGTCATTTTTGGATTTTACTTTTTACAAAATTCTAGTGAAGTGATTTGTTTTGCATTTGCAGCGCCATTTTGAATTTTCTAATTTTGACAACAAATTTATAATTTCCGACCTTAAACACCCCCAAATAGCTATTTTCAGTGAAATCGAATCGTAATTGCCAAAATCGTACCGCTATATTGGCGCCGCCATTTTGATTATTTTAAAATTTTGCCCACAGATTCGTAATTTGTGACCTTAAAAACTCCCCGATACCGATTTTCAATGGATTCGGAACACATTTGCAAAATTCATCCGCCATTTTGAATTTTCAAATTTTGACCACAGAATCGTCATTTGTGGCCCTAAAAACCCCGATACCGATGTTCAATGGATTCAGAAAACATTTCCAAAATTCATCGGTAATTTTGAATTTTCAAATTTTGACCACAGAATCGTCATTTGTGGCCCTAAAATTCTCCCGATACCGATTTTCAATGGGGGTGCTACACACGAGACTAAGACGGACGGGTGAAACCGGTTTTATGGGAGAAATAGCCTATTTTGCCCTTTCTTCACTTCGTTTCTCTCCCATAAATCCGGTTCCACCCGTCCGTCTTAGTCTCGTGTGTAGCACCCCCCAATGGATTCAGAACACATTTGCAAAATTCATCCACCATTCAAAATCATTAGTAAAACAGTAAATAATTATCGCTTGTTATTGTATAGTTGCCATATAGCTTTACTATTATCTTGGACAAACAACCAAGAAAAATCATATGAAAAAGTCGGCTCGTGTAAAACTGGTTCTTAGAAACTCGCGCTTAGGTGATGAATAGAACACTGATCGGATTTCCCTCCATAGCCTCGCGACAGAACCCCTCACCCAGCAACGTCGTGCACAGTAATCGGCAACGATACTTCCTATACCTACAAAAAACACAACCTTCGCTTAGCTGATGAATCGTACATGAAATTTATTTCCCTCCATAGCCTCAGGATAAAAACCCCCTCACCCATCGACATAATAATCCCACTGTGCATAGCTAAAGAATGGGAGTTGAAATGCTTGCCCTCCATACCCCTTCGCCTATATTCTCCGTTACCGTCTCACGTTACGTCTCGAATTCGATTCCTAAAAATTCAATCTCATAATATTTTCAAAACGTGCCTAAAGAAGTATTACTTCAAAAAAAATCAGGGTTACCATTTGAAATTTTAGAGGGGGGTCTGTATGGTCAGATAGATTTTCAAAAAATATTGAGCACTTGTTTTTTTTTCATTCGAAACTTTCCGAGAGATTGGGTGGCACGGGTGGTTTGAAACACCCTGTATATGTCGTATAATATGTCGATTAACATAATTATAAAATGAACCAGTATTATTACTGCTGTGCTGTATTACCATCATTGCTATTACTACCACCTTGTTGTGGTTGGTCTACAACAAGACTCATTTCGTTGTAAAAGCCCTGTGCTGTTTTATTTTTTCTTTGTTATAATTTCTCTTGCGTTTCCTTGCCTCTCCTGCCATTTTTGTGTCCAATTTATATGCGATAGGCAACAGATATTCATAGCATCTCAGGTAAGCCTCCAAAACAGAAATACTGAACTTATATTTACTTTCATCACAGATATGATATGTCGTCTGTATGGTAGTATGGTCGTGACGACTACCTAGAAAAAAGGGTCTGCTTAACAAAGGGGGAAATATGGGGACCGCTTTATGGATTTTTTAAAATCCCTAATGTTTATTGCGTCTAAAAAATTGTGATATAAAATGGAACTATGCGGAACTTTTTTTGAATAGCTTGAAATTACAGTATGTAGGAGTTGTAGTGAGATCATGCTACAGATAAATCTCACTAACAACAATATCACAAAATACAATGTAACATCATAACCGCAGCAACATAAAAATAAACCCAGCCACAATGTAGCACACAGGTGTGAAACAAAATAGAACATTCAATTGCTAAATAGCAATGAACCCCAAATCCACAGACGCATCAAAAATCCGATGCAATAATAATTAATTACGGTCACCGCGACGAAAAAATGTAAACAAATAAAGTTACATCATGAAATGAAGTGCAAGAACGATGCACATGTGACTCAAGCAATTTCAGCAACAATGAGCTGATTATGGAAGAAATGCTTTATGAGAAAAACATTTGGGAAAGACCCGGAATAAGAATACTGGCATGAAAATGAGAATGAAAGTTGGACAATTTAAGTAGGGGTAAAATAGAATAAAAGTTTTTTGATATAAATAGGGAACCTTAGAATTAAGACTTTACTCTATACTTTATAATATTATACACAAGACCGAGAAGGCACTACCGGCAGCTCACTGCTAGAACGCTTTGGTGGTCATAAATAAAAAAGGGGAATAAACAACAAAGTATAAAGACACAAACCGCTATTTTCATTAGAACCAAATTGATTCAACGTGGGATTCAGCACCGCAGTACACCAACATTACATGGCGACCCTGCCCATCGAACAACAAGAAGAACTTCTGAGGGAAGAAATAAGAAGACTCACCGAGAGCTTCGCCTGCAGAACCAGGAAGAAATAGTGCTTAAGGACCATCTAGAAAGCAGCTACGCCAAGGAAATCTTTGGAGACTTAGACGAAAGGCTAAAGGACCCAACAGCTGGACCGAGGCCATTATCATTGGCAGACTACAAGAAGAGGATCCACAAGCTGAGGACAGAGGAAGTGCCAGTCAAACCAGCACTCCCCATAACCAGGAAGAGCAAAGGAGGACGAAAAGTTAAGCTAAACGAGAGGCGGCGCGAGCTCAGGAGGTTGCTATCGATCACGATAGACAAGTAGCAGAAGGCCAACTTTTTGAAAGAACTAACGGAGGTGAACAACGAAATTTTTAAAAACAAGAGGATTAATTAACATGGGAGGAAGTTCATCGAAAGAAGACATTGTCGTGGCGAATGCAGCAACAGGTACAAACATCACCCAAGAGACGATACAAGACGCTGGTTACGTAGCTATTATAGCTTTAGTCGTAGTTATCATATATAATTGTATTGTAAGAAAGTTTAGAAAACAGGTATCTAATAATGTTAGTTTAGCATAGAGATATAGCGTAGAAAAATTATCATAGAAATATCATTTTTAGATCGATATAAATAAAAATAATACAAAAAAAATCTTTTTTCTTTTTGATTTCTCAATTTCTAAATTTTTTAAAAAAAGAGAGGATAGATATTATGGATGTTGAATTCGAAAAGGCTTGTGTTAGCCTATCTAAAGTATTTTCTTTGATGAATAAACAGAAAGTAAACGAAGAAACTATTAAAGAATTAAATAAAAAACTAGAACAGTATTCATGTTATGAAAGTTTTCACGAAAAAGAGATTGAGGAATTAAATAAAAGAATTGAGAATATAGAGAAAGAAAATAATATAATTAATAAAATATTATCCGTTAAATTGAGTAAACCTGTAGCATTATAAAAGAGACAGATTAAGTTTAAATTAGACATTTTTATCATTATGGAGGATATATGGAAGGTAACTTTATTTCTGATAATAATTTTATTAACGATAGCAGTAGGGACTTTAATGATAGTATATATATCTGAAGAATTTGATAAAATTATAAAATATAACAAGGAACGCCTAGAAAATTGGCGGTATTATAGATAAATTTTTAAAGAGAGGATTTAGCTTAGACCTAGTATAGACATTAGAAATGGTAGGAGCATCCTGAAGAGTCATGCCAGAACAACAGGCGCAAGAAATATTAAACAATTTAAGCACGATATTAAAGAATTTTAGAAAAGCGCCACAGAGAAAACTACAAGCTCAAACTTTACTACAGAAAAAGCTTGAAATAGATGAGCTAAGAAATCAAATAAATGAGATTGCATTGAAGCACAACATAAAGGCTCAATTAAAAGAATTTAAAGCAATATTAGCAGCAATAAATGATCACATTGTGAAACAATCTTCAGAATTAGAAGACGGAGACCCAGGAGAAGGAACCAGTCTGGATAAAGAAATTCAAAAGACAAACAGTGCTACACAAACAAATACAATGGGGACATTAGACGTGTTTCAAACATTGAAACTAATAACTACATTTGGGGGAGAAGAAAAAGAAATCAATAATTTCATAAATATAATTGAAATTATAGCAGATACTCTCAAGGATGCAGAAGAAATTAAAAAGCTGATCAACCTAGTATTGAAAACTAGGATAACAGAAAAAGTTAGGACAAAATTGGCAAATGTAACTCCGCAATCAATACCAGAGCTAAGGGCATTAATAGAGAGACACTTTAGAAAAAAGTTAAATCCACTAAAGTTGCAGAATGATCTTACAAAGTTGCAAGGCGAGCAGACGATAGAAGCATTTTCAACGAAAATAGAAGATATTATTTCTAAACTAAATGCTGTACAAATAGCTGAACGAGGGGAAGAAAATAAGAAAATAATAACGGCTCTAAACGACAAAACAGGACTCAACGCTTTCCAAGCAGGGGTGAATTCAAAAACTCAACACTGCCGCAACACTGCAGAATTCAGCTACAGACTTCTAATTGCTGAATTCTGCAGTGTTGCGGCAGTGTTGAGTTTTTAAATTCACCCCAGGTTTAAGCGAACCATTTAAAACAGCTGTATTTGCAGCAATGCCAGCAACGTTAGAATTAGCAGTGAATATAGCTTCAGAAATGGAAGCAGTAAACGATACACAAAAAAGGGTATCTCACTTCAATACAAATAATAGAAGTAACTGGAATCAACATCCTCACTATAAAAGATATTTTAGAAATAATGGACAAAGAAAGTATAATGATGCTAACAATAGAACATTCCAACAACAGAGCCAGAAATTTAATCCACAAAGCAGAAGTCCGAGAAATAGTAACAATTTCGAAAGGAGACCAGTATAGACAACAAAATCCTCGATATACCCCGTGTTCTTTTAATGAACTGGGTTTTGAGAGCTTTTGAGTTCCCATACAAAATCGAAAACCCAGGTTTTATCTGGGTCTTCTGGTTCTTCGATTTTGTATGGGAACTCAAAAGCTCCTCAAAAGCCCCCAAAACCCAGTTCATTAAAAGAACACGGGGATAGAAACCAAATAAACAGAACAAACAACAGATATAACTCGCAAGCTAGGAGGATAAACGTAATAAATTCGGAAAACGGGAAGACCGTCCCCGAAGCCCATCAGTCGGAGGACGAACAATAAATAATATTATAGAAAGGCAACCCAATACAGTAAAAGTATATTCATTTAACGTTAAAGATTTAGACAACTACATAGGAATAAATATAGCAGATACAAAAGAGCCAGTAAGATTTTTAATAGATACGGGTGCTGACATATCGGTGATAAAGAAAAGTTATATAAACACCCCGATCAATAAGGAAGAAATTTGCAAAATAACAGGCGTCACAGTGAGTGACATATACACTATAGGAGCAATACATGCTTATTTAAGGATTGAAGGAAAGAATATCAAGCATAAATTACACGTAGTACCAGATGACTTCGCCATTGGAACAGAAGCGATTCTAGGAAAAGATTTCATATATAAATACAAATGTAAACTTGACTACGAAATTTTCACTTTAACAATAGTACTGAAGCAAATCGATCTTATTTTACCAATTTGCACACTATATGAAACCGTTACCATACCAGCAAGATCGCAAATGATACATGCTTTAGATGTACAGATCAAAGAAGACAGCTTAATACTAAGCCAAGAACTAGAAGATGGAATCTTTGTGGCTAACTCTTTAATACCATGTAAAGGGATAGCGCACATAAGACTATTAAACATTCATGAAAAAGAAGTAAAGATCAAAATGCCAGATCTAGAGATTAAGCCGATAACAGATTACTATGTGCTAAACATGGATAGAAGCAGTGAAAAGGCAAATCAAAACAGAGTAAAAAGATTGCTAAAGGAACTAAAAATTGATAACTTAGATACCAAAGCAAAAGACACAATAACAAAGATTTGTATGGAATACGCAGACATATTTCATTTGGATAATGATCAATTGACAGTGAACAATTTTTATAGACAAAAGATAAGAATGACAGATAAAAACCCAGTATACATCAAAAACTACAGGTTACCGCAATCCCAAACTGAAGAAATAAATAACCAGGTAGAAAATTTAATCAAAGATGACATCATAGAACCATCCGTAAGCCCGTACAATTCACCCTTATTAGTAGTACCAAAAAAGAGTGAAAATGGTGATAAAAAATGGAGAATGGTTATAGATTTTCGTCAACTAAATAAAAAAGTCATGGATGACAAATTCCCTTTAACAAGATTGGAAGATATCTTAGACAATCTTGGGAAAGCAAAATATTTTTCGACACTAGATTTAACAAGTTCATTTCATCAAATAGAACTACATCCAAAATCGAGACCAGCGACAGCTTTTTCAACTCCTAAAGGACATTACCAATTCAAAAGACTGCCATTCGGATTAAAAATATCTACGAATAGTTTTCAGCGCATGCTATCAGTAGCATTAGCAGGTTTAGATGCTGAAACATTTTTGTATGTCGACGATATAATTATTTTCGGACGAAATCTTGAACATCACAACAAAAGTCTAAGACGAACATTCGACAGATTAAGAGAATACAACCTGAAACTTAATCCACAAAAATGCAACTTTCTACGTACAGAAGTAGTATATTTAGGACATTTAATTACAAATGAAGGTGTGAAAACAGATCCTAAGAAGTACGAAATAATAACAAAATATCCTGTACCAAAAAATGCAAAAGAAGTCAAACGAACTTTGCAACAATTGCAAAACCTTTGAATGCGCTAACAAAAAAGGACGTTACTTTTGAATGGACTGTAGAATGTGAAAAAGCATTTGAAGAGTTAAAAAACAAGCTAATTAACCCACCAATATTACAGTATCCAGATTTCAGCAAACCATTTGTGTTGACAACAGATGCTTCAAATTTTGCACTAGGTGCAGTGCTTTCACAAGGAGAAATTGAATCGGTTATTTGAGAAACCCCATAAGTCACTTTTTTGTCGAAACCAAGTTTTCTGTAAAAATCTATTCTTCAGAGGTAGACGCATCTTTTAGAAGCGAAATCCCACGAATCAGGTCATTCTACATGGAGTTGGACCGTACGAAAGTTTTCGTTTATTCGAGAAAGCCCATAAGTCCTATGACTTATGGGGTTTCTCGAATACACGTCCGCATCTCAGGCGACGAGAATGCTCGAAGTTTGCTTCCAGGATAAGCGCAGGTTAATCCGTGTACATTCATAACGCGTGTTTTCTTATTAATGGTATTAATCACACGTGTTTTGTTAATAATGGGCGTCAAGTTCCAAAGGATAAGAAAGTTGCTTTTAAAATCTCGCAGTTCATGCACTTTTCACACTCTTTCAAACATAAGGATGTTGTAATCACCAAACCTTTTATTGATGGGTTCTGCAGTCACACTTGTAGGCTAAACAACAATAAAAAGCTTCCTCTATCACTCCCAAATGAACTAGTATATCCAAGAGAGAAAATCCCCATCAATAAAAAAAAATTGAAGATCTAAAAAAACTGATGAAATTCATCCTAGATGAAGAAAACATTCTAGCATTCTACAAAGAGATAGGTCACCAGTGGCCTACATCTGATTCTGAGTTGTCAGAGAACGACGGTAATGATGAATAAATTTTATTTTTATTTATTTATTTTATACCATTATTTTTCATAGAAATAAATAATCTTATTTGTGTTTCATATTTATTAATGTTTCTACTTCCTTTAGAATACATTTTTGAGGTTTACTGAGTATACTTTTTAATTTATGCAGTTTAGAATACAATTCCTTTTTGCCAAAAGTATATGTATTTGAGAAACCCCATAAGTCAAGCGACTTTAAAAATCCATAATAATTAAATTCTTTAACTTTTGAAAATTCCATTGACCACAAAGATTGTCTTTAGCTTTAAACAATATATTTTATTAAAAATAATAATAGTAGAGGTTGCCGGTTAACGTAGAAACAGTTTTTCTCGATTTCCCAAAAGTTGCTCTCACTTGACTTATGGGGTTTCTCAAACAACCGATTCAATTGGTAAAGACCTACCTATCTCATATGCAAGTCAAACATTAGACAAGCATGAGCTAAATAAGCCAATCATTGAGAAAGAAGAGGAGAAGGAAGAGGAAAGACACTGCGAGTTTCTCCGCATTCCTCAATTGCTATGACCAATTCCATGCTCTCTCCGAAGCTCTCTATAAGGACTACCTCAGTAACATGGAAGGTAAACTGTATGGTGATCCCAGAACATTTTTTCAATTTATTAACTCTAAGAAAAAGGTTGATAATTACCCTAACACCATGCAATACGAGAACTCTGTTAGCTCTATTTCATCCGAGATTTGCGACAAGTTTGCATCGTTCTTCCGCAAATCTTTCTCGTCCCCTGTCTTCCAACCTGATGAAGACAATTTTCGACATATCAACACAATACAAACGGCTCAAAACTTATCTCTGTCTATAACCAGGGAAGATATCTTGAAACATATAAATGATCTTCCACAAGATTTTTCGTCCGGCCCTGACGGTGTTCCTCCTGCTGTTCTCAAATCCTGTGCAGGAGCCCTACTATCACCTCTCCTATGTTTATTTCAAAAATCCGTGCATACCGTGCATACCAAAACTCTTCGAATCTATTATTTATTCTGCTATCGCCCCTATCTGCAAGAGACTTATTTCAACCAACCAACATGGCTTTCTTGCAGCTCGTTCTGCTCGTTCAGCTGTCACTGGCTGTCAAACTGACTGTGTTTATACAGACTTCAGTAAAGCTTTCGACATGCTCTCTCACTCTATTATAGATGACGAACAAGAAAAGAAGTATTTCCAACCCCTAACATCGAGGAACAAATTCAAGAAGCTGCAATTACTTTCCGGTAATAGATCTTAACAGCGGGTTTTATCAGGTACCGTAGTTATCGAAGAAGCTAGCCGACAGTACACAGCATTCGTGACGAAGAAGGGACTGTACGAATTTAAAAGGATGCCATTTGGCCTTAAAAATGCGCCCGCGGTATTCCAGCGATTGATGGCCGCGGCGTTATGTACTATTGGAAAAGACGACGCAATGAACTATATGGATGACTTGCTCATTGGAAGTCGTACTTACGAAGAAATGCACTTCGTAGAGTATTCGATGCTATAGAGCGAGCGGGTTTAACACTAAACCTAAAGAAATTTATCTTTATGAAGACTACGGTACGGCTACGACTACCTGGGACGCTAGATCAAGTTAAATGAAGTAAGACCGGGAAGCGTTGACACCAGCATATTGTAAGCTACCTGAAACTATCACTGAAGTTGGTCAATTTCTGGGACTTTGTAGTTACTTTCGAAAGTTTGTGCCGAAGTTCGCTATACTGGCTAGTCCATTAAATAAATAACTTCGAAAACAAGCTGCGTTCTCCTGGGAAGAAGATCAGGAAAAGGCGTTCAAAGAATTAAAGGCTAGTCTGATGAGCCAACCAACCTTGACAGCGTATGATCCCAATTTGAGTTACAAAGTCCACACTGACGCGAGTAGCAGTGGAATTCTTCTGCAGCGAACGGTAGGTGCATTGAAACCAGTGGCTTATTTCAGTAGGGCTACTACCGATGCCGAAAGGAACTTCCACAGCTTTGAATTGGAAACACTGGAAGTAGTAGCTAGCTTTGAAAGGTTCAAGTACTATCTTCTTGGGAAAACGTTCACTGTGGTTACCGATTGTTCAGCGCTGAAAACGACAATTACCCAAAAAGAATTGATACCGATGATTGCGAGATGGTGGCTGCGCATTCCGGAGTTAGGATATCGAGTTGATCTGGAATTCGTATGTCATGTAGTCGCATTAAATAGGTCTCCAGCAGAACCGTCGAGAGAAACAGAACCTGTTTCTTTAAATGTCTAAGGTAGTGATTGATGACGATGATTGGTTATACACGATGCAGATCCAGGATCATTATTTGCGAAGTACTGTTGCGAAGCTACGAGCCGGTGAAGACGTCGTTAAGTAGCTGAAAAGGAAATATGCATTGAAACGAGGTCGACTTTATCAAAGAATGAATGAAAGGAAACTTTGGGTCTTGACAAACTCAATCAAATGGTGGATAGTCCAGTGCTGTCACGATAGAGCGGGACATTTGGCGTTGGAAAAAACGTCAGAGCAAGTAAAAGAACATTATTGGTTCCCTAAGATGCGAAAATTCATCGCGAAATATCTACTGTTCTGTATTGATTGCACCTATAACAAACGTTCAGGAGGGAGGAAAGAAGGAAAATTTCATTATGATCAGATCGAAATTTCAAGATTATTTCAGATTATGATTATACTTACCATCGTCGACTCGCTAACGAAATACCTCATTGTCAAAGCAGTAAGAAATACAGCATCGGAGCCTGTGTTGAAAGCTTTGAATGAGATCACGGGAATTGTAGGTATGCCTACGAGAATAATTACGGACCGAGGGACGGCTTTTTCATCAAAGAACTTCCAAGCGTATTGCTAAGCTAACGACGTCCAATATATAAAGGTAGCTGTTAGAACTCCGCGAACCAACGGACCAGCGGAGCGAGTGAACCGGACATTGATATCTACGTTGACCACTATGACCCGAGAAGATAAGAGATGGGACAAGCGGTTGATAAAGAATCAAAAAGCAGGACGTAGTCCACACGAGTTAGTTTTCGCCTATGATCCCAGGGAACACTTCAGAATAAAATCAAACTCGTTCTACAATCTGAGGACGAAGACATCCATAAAAATGTACCACAAGTCCGATGTGCGGTAGCGGAACTTATTAATAAGAAAAGTGCGAAGTGGAAAGAGAGATTTGATCACCAACATAGACAGCCAACGAAGTACGATTCTGGAGATCTTGTGTTGGTGGAAATCAAACCAGCAAGCACTGGAACTTCGGGAAAATTAGAGCCGCCTTATAAGAGACCATATATCATAACAAAGGTATTGGATAAAGACCGGTATGTAATCGAAGATTTACCAGACTATAAACGAACGCAGCGAACGTATTCATCAGTATTTACGACAGAACGATCCTACGACGACGAGGAGAGCGGCGAGGATGACGAAGACAGCGAGGTCGCTGTCATTGCAGGTTGGCCGAGGTGTAAACCTGGAAATCCTGCAACAGAGTTAAGCCTGAACTATAATAGACGTAGTTTTACGTACGTTTTTAACGAACATACACGTACGTATCTCTCACCGTAGACCTTGACGTACAATCGCCTATAAAAATCGCAGTAAACTTTCATGGATCAAACTGGCATCCAGGTCCCATAAGACGGCGTAATACTACGTTTAACGAAACATTAACGAAAACAATTACATGTGATGTACGTTTATTATAGTCAATCATTCATTTTCATCATAGAGCCCTGGGGACGCAGGAATTGACGTACGTTCTTTCACGTCTATTATAGTTCCGGCTTTAAGCCTGAACTATAATAGACGTAGTTTGACGTACGTTTTTAACGAACATACACGTACGTATCTCTCACCGTAGACCTTGACGTACAATCGGCTATAATAATCGCAGTAAACATTGTTTGAATTTGAGTCTGAATACAAGTATGCTACGATTTTGACATTACAACGCCGTCAACTGGGATCCAGGTCCCATAAGACGGCATTATACTACGTTTAACGAAACATTAACGAAACCAAGTACATGTGAGGTACGTTTATTATAGTCAATCATTCGCAGGGATTGACGTACGTTCTTTCACGTCTATTATAGTTCCGGCTTTAGTTGGAAATGAAAAAAAATTTGGCATACACACAACCTAGCGAACAAGTGTCGGCGATGGACGTGCCGGTATTTGTACTTGACTTGTGTTTTCCTTTGTTTCTAAAAAATGTAATGGCCTCGATTCCCGAAACCGGCGGCGCGAAAGTGAATGCGAATTTGAAACTTTGCTACTCTCGAATTCGCCATCGCGGATTGAATGCGAATTTGATTCCTGAAAAAATTCGGAGTGAATACTCACGCGATTATGCAATTCGCGATGTCGGATTTGCTTGGGCAAATTGGACGTTTCAAATTCGCTGGAAAATTGTTGCGAATCACACTTGTGAAAATCCTAATTGGACGTCCGGTCGCACTAGAGGCAGCCCCCACCTAACTTTTACTGAATAATAGTGTAGCAAATACAGCAGAAAATGTTTTATTCTATTTCCATAAAGCCATCGACAATAGTTAAATATACCATCTGCTTTTTAGAACCCTCTTCAACAACATAATTAGGCCCAATTAGACAATTCTTGATTGTAGATCCTTTATTTGCAACCGCACGGTTACAAATTATTTAATTCTATGTTACACTACACCTAAAAATAATTTCGGTATTGAATATTTAAAAAAAAACAATAAGAAAAATATAAATTTAGTTCTTTACTTTCTGATTAAAGTCCACAGACCATAAACACAACTTTAACATTCTAGCACCAATTTTGTCCTTAAGAGCTTCTCTGGTTTTGTTTCTGGATGAATCCCAATTAAATCCCTTTCAGGTTTATGTTGTTTTTTGGACAATTACACTGCCATCGAATCCACCGGGTAAAAGAAGAGCAGCCACCGAAGCATCATGTTGGCGAAACTTATTTAATGGATACACGCTAACATTGCTAATAGGCTAGTGCCAAAGCGGGTTTAAATGAGGAAAAAAAAATAAATTAATAGCAAGGAGGGACCAGCAACGAAATGTCGTTAAGGTCATAACTAAACGAAAAAACAATTTTTAAACTCGAAAAAAGGGGAAATGGTAAAATGGGGATGCTATTTAGGGGTTGAAAACGATTTTTTGCGATTTGCGGTGAAACATCACCTCCTAGTGGAAAATGTTTAATACAAAAGTTGTAGATAATAAAAAGATCTAAAACTTTTGTATTTAACATATTTTGATATAACCTCAAATTTTCGAAGAAAATGGCGGAAAATCGATTTTTCAGTTTTTAATTTTTTTTCTCCCGTAAAAATAATTCAATTTACATGAAAATTTGTATGAGTATACCTTGTGTTGCGTTAAATAAGCATGATTTTTTTTTTGTTTGGAAAACGGATAGTTTCCCAGAAATTAACATTTTTTAAAAAAAATACCCTTATCTTGCACGGACAACTTTATTGATGTTTTTTTCGAATTTTGATATTCAATAAATGTCCATTTAACCATGGAAACGTCTAGTTTTAAATGGTCTATACATTTTGAAACTTTATTTTTATTAAACCGCTTAAAATTAAGAAAAACCGAACACCTGATTTTTCGAATCACGTACATATTTCTCGATTTTTTAAATTTTTTTCAAATTTTTTAATTTTTTCTGTTAATGAGGGATTAAATTTTAATGACAGAACTTAATTAAATTTAATTACATAAAGAGTGGCAAAACCATCCTGAAAATTTTAAATAAATAAGAAATAAAATAACAAATTCGTTTGAATTGAATTACGCCGTGACTAGGTAAATGTTTCCAATTTCGTAATAAAATTTTTACAGCATCATACTCAATATGGTTTTGTGAGATTTTTTATACATTATTTATTTTTATTAATTTAAAAATATAGATTGACAATATGACCGTATTATTTCCAAAAAAGATGATCCAAATGATTTGTATGAAATCAAAGCAGTTTGGTTCGGTCGAGCAAACAAAGATTTGACCACAAATACAAAATAATGGAAAAATTAACAGCCGCTCACATTCATCGAAAATCTCTAGTTATAATAGACTATTTCTTATTTCTTATTTATTTAAAATTTTCAGGATGGTTTTGCCACACTTTCTTTAATTAAGTTTATTTAATGGAAGTAATATTATATGACACTAAGTTCTGTCATTAAAATTTAATCCCTCATTAACAGAAAAAATTAAAAAATTTGAAAAAATTGAAAAAATCGATAAATTTGTACGTGATTCGAAAAATCAGGTGTTCGGTTTTTCTTAATTTTAAGCGGTTTAATGAAAATAAAGTTTCAAAATGTATAGACCATTTCAAACTAGACGTTTCCATGGTTAAATGGACATTTATTGAATATCAAAATTCGAAAAAAACATCAATAAAGTTGTCCGTGCAAGATAAGGGTATTTTTTTTAAAAAATGTTAATTTCTGGGAAACTATCCGTTTTCCAAACAAAAAAAAAATCATGCTTATTTAACGCAACACAAGGTATACTCATACAAATTTTCATGTAAATTGAATTATTTTTACGGGAGAAAAAAATTAAAAACTGAAAAATCGATTTTCCGCCATTTTCTTCGAAAATTTGAGGTTATATCAAAATATGTTAAATACAAAAGTTTTAGATCTTTTTATTATCTACAACTTTTGTATTAAACATTTTTCACTAGGAGGTGATGTTTCACCGCAAATCGCAAAAAATCGCTTTCAACCCCTAAATAGCATCCCCATTTTACCATTTCCCCTTTTTTCGAGTTTAAAAATTGTTTTTTCGTTTAGTTATGACCTTAACGACATTTCATTGCTGGTCCCTCCCTGCTATTAATTTTTTTTTCTAAAAAACTATCGGCACTAGCCTATAACTACACCGCAGGAAATTACATTACACTTCTGATTTCCTTTTTAAATATCTAACGAAACTTCAAATACCGACTTTGATATTTCCCATTTGTCAAAGAATCAGCTGATTAATTTCGGAGTTTTTAAATTCGCAGTTTAATATGGCAATGCTCCCGGCGGATATAAGAATCGCTCAACAACTGTGAAGGGAGTCCTATGATTTTTATCTTAATTATAGCGCCGAAGAATCCCCGGGCCAATTTACTTATTTTGAGCAAAAAGCATGGTTTTGGACTATAAATCGAGAAATTCGTTCGGGAATAGAACAAGATTGTAATAATCTTTCTCAGTCAATATACTTACTTAGAAGGCTCTACAACCGGGTCGTGGCCTCTCGCAACTGTTCTCTCAGCCGGTTCCGATTCTAATCCGATATCATCCAGTTTGGCATCCCAAAGCTCTAAGCGTTCTGGTCTGCGCCATTCTTCCAGCAAAGGTTGGGTCTCCCTCGCTGTCGCACCCCATAGACCTTACCGCAGAGAACTTTCCGAGCAGGTTAATCTTCATTCATACGAGCTAGATGCCCTGCCCACCAGAGCCTACCGAGCTTTATTTTCTTCACAACATCTATGTGGCGATAGCGCTCGTAGATCTCGTCATTATAGAGTCTCCGGAATCGTCCTTCCTCTCACATAAGGGGCTCACAATTCACCAAAGTATTTTCCTCTCGAACACTGCCAAGAGTTTCGAGTGCTTTTTACTACGCACCCACGTTCGGATGCATACATATGTGAGTACGGGTAAGACCATCTATCTATATAAATATAATTGGAGTGTGTGTCTGTGATTTCAAAATAATTTTCATTTTCTAAGCTCATACGGTTTATTTACATGATATTAAAACAAAATCCAGTAATTTTTGTCTGTCTGTATGCCTGTGTGTCTGTTTGTCCGGGCTAATCTCGGAAACGGCTTAAGGCCGGGCCACACATATCCGCACCGCGTCCGCACCGCATGACGGCCGTGTGTTGGACAACACACGGAGAAAAAGTAAACAAGTGAAATCTTACCAGTCAGTCCCCACTTTTCCGAGTCTCCGTGTCCGCACCGCGTCAAATTTTACTTGTTTAATTTCTCTCCGTGTGTTGCCCAACACACGGCCGTCATGCGGTGCGGATATGTGTGGCCCGGCCTTTATCCGATTGCGATGAGACTTTTACTGTAAGATTCAGTATTTTCGTGGACATGTTTTAGGCTATTTTTATACGCTTTATATTAGCTTCACCTGCATGTATGTATGTATTTATGTATGTATGTATGTATGTAGACAAATCTTGCAACTTGATTTTCAACCACTTGCATATAACCGATCAACTTCAAATTTTGCACATATGTATAGTCCGCGTGACAATGCAATCTGACCATTTTGCGAAATAATCAAAATGGCGGATCCATGATGGCGGCCGAATTTTGCTATTGTGCTCCCCGACCCCCGACATGGGTATCAAATGAAAAGGTATGACAAATAGAATACAATTAGCGTCATTCCAAATTCAAAATGGCGGCCATCACAAAATGGCGGATTAACTTTTTCTTTCTAACATACTTAAAATGGGTATCAAATGAAAGATTATGACAAGTGGAATACTATAAGCTGTGTGGCGTCATTCCAAATTCAAAATGGCGGCCGACACAAAATGGCGGATTAACTTTTTCTTTCTAACATACTTAAAATGGGTATCAAATGAAAGATTATGACAAGTGGAATACTATAAGCTGTGTGGCGTCATTCCAAATTCAAAATGGCGGCCGACACAAAATGGCGGATTAACTTTTTCTTTCTAACATACTTAAAATGGGTATCAAATGAAAGGATATGACAAGTGGAATACTATAAGCTGTGTGGCGTCATTCCAAATTCAAAATGGCGGCCGACACAAAATGGCGGACTACCTTTTTCTTTCAACACCCTCGATATGGGTATCAAATGAAAGAGTATGACGAGTAGAATACATTAAGCCGTGTGACGTCATTTTAAACCTAATATGGCGACTACCAAAAAACGGAAGCAGACGTAAGGCTAAAAAGTAAAAAACTAAAAAATTTACAGTTTAGCAAAACTAAAAAATACGTTTTTATTTTAAAATGATCTGAAAAATATTGCACATATCTACAGTAAAAAGCCAGAAATGTTTAAATGCAAAGTCGATGATTTTGAGTTTATTGCATTTCGTATTCCGTATTTCCTGCTTTATCATTGCTTTCTTGTCTTAAACTGAGCTGTGCTTGCTAAGTTAACGGACCGGCAAAAGTAATATGGCGGCCACAACAAAATGGCGGAAGATATATGGTAGACTAAAAAGTAAAAAATAAAAATATATAGCTTAAAAAAACTAAAAAATACGCTTATATTTTAAAATGAACTAAAAAGAAAAAAATTATTTTGAAGCTTTTATTGCTCCAGCCAGCATAGGGAACAACCTACCTTTCGAAATCAGGCAAATAACTAAATTAATGAAGTTATTGGTAATAATTATAAATATAACTTACTTAAATGTAAAAAAAGCGTGGGCCGCTAACGAAAAGCTCCAGTGTTAATAAAATAATAATATATGTAGGTAAACAGCGTATTTTTTAGTTTTTTTAAGCTATATATATTTTATACGCTTTATATTAGCTTTACCTGTATGTTGTATGTTGTATGCTGTATGTTGTATGTTTCATGTAAACAAATCTTGCAACTTGATTTTGACCCACTTTCATGTAACGGATCAACTTGAAATTTTGCACATATGTATAGTTCGCGTGACAATGCAATCTGACCATTTTGTAAAAAATCAAGATGGCGGTTCCAAGATGGCGGCCGAATTTTGCAATAGAGCTTCCCGACCCCTGACAAGGGTATCAAATGAAAGGGTATGGCAAGTAGAATACAATTAGCTATGTGGCGTCATTAAAAATTCAAAATGGCGGCTAACACAAAATGGCCAACTACCTTTTTCTTTACTTACAACCCACTCTCTATGGGTATGAAATGAACGCTTTATATTACCTTCATCTCTATCTTTTATCTAGTATGTAAACAAATCTTGCAACTTGATTTTGACCAACTTCCATATAACCGATCAACTTCAATACTTGCACATATGTATAGTTCGCGTCACAATGCAATCTGACCATTTTGTAAGAAAATCAAGATGGCGGTGCCAAGATGGCGGGTGAATTTTGCAATTGGGTTCTCCAACATGGGTATCAAATGAAAGGGTATGACAAGGGCAATATAATTAGCTATGTGGCGTTATTCAAAATGGCGGCCAACACAAAATGGCGGATTACCGTTTTTCTTTACAACCCACCTAATATTGGTACCAAATGAAAGATTATGACAAGTAAAATACTATTAGCTATGTGGTGTCATTGTAAATTCAAAATGGCGGCCGGCACAAAATGGCGGATTACCTTTTTCTGTACAACCCACTAGGTATAGGTATCAAATGAAAGGGTGTGACAATTAGAATACTATGAATTGTGTGAGTCATTCCAAATTCAAAATTTCGGCCAACACAAAATGGCGGTTTATCTCTTTTTTTACAACGCCCTCGGTATGAGTATTAAATGAAAGTGTATGACGAGTATAGTACAGTAAGCTGTGTGACGTCATTTTAAATCTAATATGGCTGTCATTACAAAATGGCGGAAGACATAGACTAAAAGGTAGAAAATAAAAAATGTAGTTTAAAAAAACTAAAAAATACGCTTTTATTTTAAAATGAACTAAAAAGTAAAAAATAATTTTGAATGTTAAGTTTTTATTGCTCTAGCCAGTGTATGGAAACTACCTAGCTTTCGAAATGTAAAAAAGCGTGGGACTCTTTACCTATATTCTTAGCGCCCACGCTTTTTTACATTTCGAAAGGTAGGTAGTTTCCATATACTAGCTAGAGCAATAAAAACTACATTCAAAATTATTTTTTACTTTTTAGTTCATTTTAAAATAAAAGCGTATTTTTTAGTTTTTTTTAAACTACATTTTTTTTAATGTATATACATATGTATGTACATATGTAGACAAATCTTGCAACTTGATTTTTACCCACTTCCATATAACCGATCAACTTAAAATTTTGCACATACATATGTTCGCGTGGCAATGCAATCTGACCATTTTGTAATAAAATCAAGATAGCGATTCCAAGATGGCGGCCGAATTTTCTAATTGTGCTCCCCGACCCGCGACATGGATATCAAATGAAAGGGTATGACAAGTAGAATACAATTAGCTATGTCATTCAAAATTCAAAATGGCGGCCAACACAAAATGGCGGATTACCTTTTTCATTATAACGCCTTCGATATACCCATACCAAATGAAATCGTGTAACGAGTATAGTACAGTAAGCGGTGTGCCGTCATTTTACATCTAATATGGCGGTCACTACAAAATGTCGGAAGACATATAATAGACTAAAAAGGAGAAAATACAAAAAATAGTTTTAAAAAACTAAAAAATAAGTTTTTATTTTAAAAGAACTAAAAAAGTAAAAAATATCATTGAACGTAGTTTTTATTCCTTCACCCAGTATATAAAAACAATCTACCTTTCGAAATGTAAAAAAGCGTGTTTGTTCGGGCTAATCTTGGAAACGGCTAATCCGATTGCGATGGGACTTTCACGGGAAGATTCAGTATTTTCTTGGGCATGTTTTAGGCTTCAGTCGGTTCCGGCTATTGCTTCAGACGAAAAACTTGATCCGATAGTCGGAGAAAAGCGAGTGCAAACTTTTTTTGTCATTCTAATTGTAAACCTCAAAGCTCGGAGCGGTTAATCCGATTTTAGGACTTTCACGGGATGATTCAGTATCTACTTAGGCGTTTAGCCTACTTTTCACTCTGATCCGACTATCGGGTCAGACCAAAAACCTGACTCGGTAATCGAAGGAACGCGAATAAAATGCTGTCACGATGAGATATTATTTGCGGAAATAATGTGATGGTTATGGATTAAGGCCACCTCCGCCAACGATCGATGGGCCTGATGATAGTTTAAACAGGGAATATGTATATCGAACACAATGAACAAGGGGGAACAAAATGTTCTGTTCTGTGAACAAAAGTTCTGCACAGGGTGAGAGACGTGTTTTAAATGTGATTGTTGGCAATGTAGCACAAAATGTTTTCAATAGGTGGCGCTCAACATCGAATTTTAAAAAAGTTGTAACACATTTTTTATGAGTAACTCTAAATTGTTTATTTTGTTTTATGTGGCAGTGCTAAGCTCAGGAATCACCCTTTGTACTACCAGTCCGATATGTCGTTTGTCAATTCATGGTGCAATGTCTAGCAGTGAGCTTAGTAAGGGGGGAACAGGTTAAGGGTTATGGGGGTTCGAGGCGTTTTGAAGAAGGTGGCGATGAACCCTGCGTTTGAACTCTTGGATGTTGTAGGAGTTCGGAAATACTGACTGCGAGAGAGTCGTTGTACAGTCGAGTTTTGTGCCCAAAATTATGTTTTGAAGATTTGCTATTTTTTTCATTATACGTTTTTCCTATCCCGGACTGTGCACACATAAGTTTTTTTATAAAAAGGCGTTGCAACGCACGCGGTTTTTTGCTAGTCGTCTTAAATAGTAAAAGCTTAGACGTTATGGTTAGATGCTTGGATTTCAAGTGTCTTGACAGACTATAGTAGGCTTTATTGGCTTTTAGCAGCCGTGTGCGTATCTCTGGTTCCATGCTTTTGTCGGCTGCTACTATTGACCCAAGGTAGGTAAATGATTTTACCACTTGGAATTCGTGTTCCTCTACCTTGATTGTGGGACCAATGTTAGGTGTTCTTGCAGACGAGGACACCATGTACTTTGCTATGCTTTCATTGATGTGCAGTCCCAGATTCCCTGCCGCCCGCTCAATGTGGGTGTAAGCTTCTTGTACAGCTGAACAACAGCTGTCCAATGATGTCAATGCCGTCTGCATAAGCCAGTAATTGAGTGGATTAGTGTAGGATTGTGTCCCTTGATGTCACGCCCGAATCTCGGATCGTTTTTTCCAATGCCAGGATGAAAAGGAGGCAGGCCAGGCCGTCCCCTTGTCGGAGTCCATTATAGATGTTGATTGGTCAGGACAATGTTCCGGATACCTTTACTTGGCTTGTCATATTGGTCATGGTCAACCTACATAGTCGTGTCAGCTTAATGCCGAATTCTCTCATGGCTTTGTAGAGTTCTACTCTGGCTATGCTATCATAAGCGGCTTTCAAGTCTATGAAGAGGTGTTGAATTGAGTTTTGGAACTCACATTTTTCCATAGCCTGCCTCAAGGTGAAAATCTGATCAGTTGTTGATTTGCCTGGACTGAAGCCGTATCGGCCTATAATGTTTTTAGAGCATGGAGCCATCCTGTGTTGTAGGATAGCGGAGAATATCTTATACGCGTTACTCAACGTTATACCGCGATAATTAGTGCACGCTGTAATACCCTCTTTTTTATATACTGAGCCGAGGATGCTTTTTTTCCTTTTTCCAGTTTTCTGGCATTGCTTCGTGCTCCCATACTTGCACAATTTATTCATGAATCGCTTGGTGTAATGTAGGCCCTCCATATTTAGCCCACTCCGCATCTGCATCTGCACCCGGGGACTTGTTTTTGAGTCGGGTGATGGCTGTGCTAACTACTTCCAAGCTGGGTGGTGGCAGCATAGGATTATCATCAGATATTGGTGGAGCCTCCAAATCCTGAGTCAGTTCGCCATTTAGCAATTCATGAAAGTGCTCATCCTATCGCTCCAAGATGCCTTTAGGATCGGTGATCAGATTCCCTTCTTTGCCCTTGCAGTATGTGCAACGTGGTGTGAATTGCGTCATACCGCGGACTCTCGGTAGAACTCCCGCGCCTAGTGCGGCCGTCGCTCTCTGTACTGTTCTAGTTCACAAACGAGATATTTCTCTCAGGATTCCTTTTTTCGTCTGTGAATTCTCTTTTCTTCTACGACTGCTGCATTGCTCGGTAGGCAGCATTCTTACGTTCAGTTGTATTCATTATCGAACCACTCGTTCCGATCTCTACGACTTCTGCCTAAAATGGAGTCAGCAGTACTAATGACAGTATTTTTAAGACGTCTCCAACTCTATTCGACACCCGGCATCTCGTCTCCAGGACTTACACTTCGCTCAACGAGCGTGTGTTCTAACGCATAACCGTAGCTGTTTCTGGCCATTTCATTGCGTAGTGCAGCTGTGCTGATTCGAGCCTGATCAGCGGATACAAAGCTTTTCAGCGTTGTAATGCGGTCTTGGAGCACCATACCAACAAGATAGTGATCCGAGTCGAAGTTTGCACCTCGGTACGTTCGTATCGAGATCAGACCTGAAAGTTGCGGCGGTCTATTAACAAATGGTCTGTTTGTTTGCGAGTGACTTCATCAGGAGATATCCAGGTGACTTTATGGTTATCTTTACGCGCAAATGTAGTACTTGCAACGACCAAGTTCTTACGTGCTGCCATCTCTATAACTCGTTGTGTTTTCATGCAAGCTGTGGATACCGACATATTGCCTGTATACACGTGCTTGCGGTCTACTTTCGCATTCAAATCTCCCAAGATGATTTTTACATCATACCTTGGGCAGACATTAAGTTGCCGTTCAACTACTTCGAAGAATTCTTCTTTTTTATCGTCCGAGGTCTC
Organism: Thereva nobilitata; assembly: GCA_963855945.1. Lineage (NCBI taxonomy): Eukaryota > Metazoa > Arthropoda > Insecta > Diptera > Therevidae > Thereva > Thereva nobilitata. The sequence continues at coordinate 80,376,201 of OY979695.1, forward strand.
TTCTGTAGGTGGCATGCTTTAAAGCCGATAATGGTAGGCTTCATTCTTTTGCTGACCATAAAACTTACCCCGAGCACATGGTGTTCTGTATGACAGCTGTAATATACGTCATACTCAGGTTTTTGCAAAACACAATTCCCTGTCCATCGCATCTCCTGAATGGCGGTAATGTCTGCTTTATACTTTGACAGGGTATCGGCTAGATGTTGTGCAGTTCTAGTTCTGTACGAAGTTCTAACGTTCCATGAGAATATTCTTAAATCGTTTTGCCTTTTTCGTTGCCGTGGTCGTCGTCGTTTTTCCCAGTATCCGAGGCATGTTGCTCGTTCCGTAATATTTATTTTTTCGAGTGAGGTAATTAGCCTCACGCCAACCTTACCTACTCAGTCAATATATCCAAGCTATTTCAACATTCATCTACTTGAACTATTCTATCTGCTACGGAAATAATTAATTAATTATTCCAAGTTTATTGTCTCGCTTTCAAAGTAGGCGCCACCGAGTGCAATACAACTACACCAGTGCATGACCAAATCCTCCGTATTTGCTATTTTTCGTATGGCCTAGTGCCCAGCTCATTTATCGAATTTCATTTTGTTGGTCTCAGCTCGCTTTCGAGGTGCCATATCCATCACTGTAGAATTGTATGCAAACGTTTAATGAAAGATTGCACATGTTTTGTACTTAGTTGAAAAATTAAAAAAATATAATGAAGAATATAATTTAAAGTTGAAAGGAGTCCTAAATAAAGATAGATACTTCGATAAAGGAAATGGTAAACACGACTATAACTCCAATCATTAAGGACCGATCGCATCATTTGCCTAAGACAATGATTCAAGTGAGGCATACACTTTAACAAAGTTAACTAAAATTTAAACAAAACTAAAAAATAAGTGCAATCTGAATACTTCAAATTCAATTGTTTACTTGGATCATTATACCGAATATTAGCGGTAATAGCATTTCTTATGACCTGGACAGACAGCGCTCTTAACGGGCATTTGAGCACAATTTATTCTAACAAAATGTAGCCAATTCTCCAATCAAAATTCTCTAGTTTTGTATTCTTGAAACTTCTATGAAAAACAATTATTTTTTGCACCAAAACATTTCTTAAGCGCTTAATTTCGAATGATTAATGCCCATTAAGGGCGCTGTCTGTAGTGGGCATAACAGATACCTATTTATAGATATTGACGAAATATAAAACTTACCACATTGCCTGAACCGAAACTGGTTTAAAAATATGGGTTTTTCCAAACACGCTTATGCTGAACCCACTAGAAAAAGCAACTTTTTATTTGTATTTTATTTAATTGCAAACATTTTATATACCCATCTCCATCTAAACGAATTGTAGTATCAGCTAAAATGCGCAATACCAGCCCGATGGTGGTTTTTTCGTTACAATCTATTCCTAATATACAAGATTCTTCTTTATTTTGATCAAAAACTCCTTTTTCTGATTGATCTGTGTGCAAATTCGATTTGTTACTTCTAGCATTCTGCGCATTAACACCTTTGTCAGATGGGAGATTTTCGTTACAAACTCCATATTCCTGCCGAAATTCAACATTTTCCTGAGAACCCCTTGAAAATTGAGATGTTGCGCTGATGGTGGTTTTTTCATCCCGTGTTGTTAACTGCTCACTATCAATGGATTTTGTTTTCATTTTGGTTTTTGAATGGTTGACATGTTTTGCACGTGATACTATTGCTAAATATCTTGTACGACTAGGGCGGTGTGATTCCAGTTTTACGGCCTATTAAAGATAATTTGAGGTTATATATTTTTAATTATTTACCATTACCATTTTCAAAGTTTCCTCATGCCTTAGCAAATAAAACATAGATTGTAGATGTTGTTGTATATCTGAACCGTTACTAACTGTGCTATTGTTAGATCGGCTGGAATCAGTACTTTGTCGTCTTTCAGTTCTATATTGCGGAATATCTTTTAATGCAAGGACTAAGGCCGTACCTTTTCCAGCAAAAAAACACTCGCTGTATAAATTTGTGAATCACAAAATTAAAATTAAGTTGGCCAAGATATTATCTTTATATTTTTGTTTACCTTCGATCATGTTTCCCGTTCTCCTCCTCTTCACCATCTCCGTCCTGAAAATCGGATAAAACAATATTATACACAACGTTCAAACAAGTACGGATAATTTTACTAATCATGTGACATAGCGCAATAGATATCAGGAATTTCATAAATTACATATTCTAGAGCAAAATAATTTGAATTATAATGTCATCAGTTATTAGCAAAAGGCCGTATAGGCTATTGAAAATGTCTTAGAGAAAGGAACAATTGCGTTCAAGCATTTTTAGGGTTTAATATGTTAGCTTGGCACCTAAATATGCTAAAACCACAAAGTGCCCCCCTTTTTTAGGGGTGCGTTTTTGAGCGCCGACCCTAAGTATCCCTTTTTCAGGTTTTTCAAAATAACTCGAAAACAAAGCGAAATTCGAGAATTTTACTAAAATACTTTTTTGTAGAATATTAAATTTCCCATGGAAATACGTTTTTTAAATTTTTTTTTACCATTTGTAATTCAAAGAATAATCGAAAAACAAAACTAATTTTTTTTCAAAAAATCACATTTTCCTCTTTTTTTTATTAATTTGGTTATAACTTTTTTTACGGCATCCTGGGTATACATAAATTTTCACAGAAAAGAAAGGTTATGAAAAATTGAAGAAATTGCATTTTTTAAAATCTCTGTACGACCAACGGTGACCGAGAGATAGCCATTCAAAGATGACTATTTTGAGCCGTTATTTAAATTATTTGCTCTTAAACATTTTTTCTTTGTTGAAGCCTGTGTTTTCTATCTCTATATTCCAAATATACACAACATTAGGCAAAAAATATAATGAATTTATTTAAAGGTAGGCTAAGAAATTTGTGGTATAAAAAACTAATTCTGTTTTTTGCAATATTATTGTTTCGTTTTTTGATGAAATATATTGAATGCCCTCCAATGGGGTTGGAAGATAACCCAAAATGGATTGATGCCAATTGTAATGACTATGTCTCCTGCAGCGCAATCTCTACTACGAAAAATTTCATGTGTATGTTTAAAAGGCTGTCATACTAATTGTAGTTGCAGAAAGTTTGGCATCAAATGCTCCATATTTTGCAAGAAATGTGCAGGCACTGATTGCGAAAATACAAAAGTCCTTGAAATGTCCCAAGAATATCTCGATAAGGATATTAATACTGAAGTTGATATTGCCATCGAAAGAATGAATATTGAAGAATAAACTTCTTTACGTATCTATGTATATAATATACTGTTTTTTGTGCTTTCAGGAGAAAAAATAGGATTTTTGTTAAATTACCTTGAAATTGTTGTTTTATTTGAAATTATTGTTTATTGTTTTATTTGTTGAAAATTAAAATAAAAAATGTTGAAGAACAAATAATTTTAAAAATGGCTTAAAATAGTCAATTTGAATGGCTATCTCTCGGTCACCCTTGGTGGTGCCGAGATTTTAAAAAAAGCAATTTCTTCAATTTTTCATAATCTTTCTTTTCTATGAACATTTATGTATACCCAAGATGCCGTAAAAAAGTTATAACCAAATTAATAAAAAAAAGAAAAAAACGTGATTTATCGAAAAAAATTAGTTTTGTTTTTCGATTATTCTTTGAATTACAAATGGAAAAAAAATTTAAAAAACCTATTTCTATGGGAAATTTAATTTTCTACAAAAAAATATTTTAGTAAAAATCTCGAATTTCGCTTTGTTTTCGAGTTATTTTGAAAAACCTGAAAAGGGGATACTTAGGTTCGGCGCTCAAATACGCACCCCTAAAAAAGGGGGTACTTTTTGCCAAGCTAACATATTAATCCATAAAAATGCTTGAACGCAATTGTTCCTTTCTACCCTTTAATTTTGGACATTTTCAATAGCCTAGTAGGGCAAATGACCTACATATACAGGGTGATTGGCAGATGAACCGTCAACATTTTTTGGTGGGTTTGGGGGAACCATTTGCTTTTTTTCACCGGTAGCCGCTATGTCCTAAGGGCCACGGTAACTGAGAAATGATTTTTTTCGTTTTTTTTACAAAATTACTCAAAATTTCACCTCTATTGTGTACACTAATTCTTTTGCACGTCCCCAGATGTAGAAATCTAGGGGCGTCAGGTCTGGAGACCGTACTGGCCAAGGAATAGGAAATTTAGTGTGAATGTTTCGGCAGGTGTTATTGGGTGCAATGTTATCGGCCCACACAACGGAGAAAATTATTTAGAATTGATTTACCGAAATTGCTACTGCCAGTCTTAGAAGAAGATTATTATTTTTCAAAATGACGGCTGACCGGCGCATTACCAACGAACGCACAGTGGTCTAGATAAGGAAAAAAATGGACAAAAATATAATGAGTTGTCCCGTACATTCGAAATTTAGATTGCAGGGGTTTTTCACATCGCTGATCACGAATCCGTAACGGTTTAGTCGCTAGGGCGTTTTTAAGTTTTTTTTGTTAGAGTTTTACATATCACCCTGTATTTGTGTAACCGTATAACCTATTTTCATGAATAAGGTATCAGTATACGCAGAATACTCCTACCTATCTAAAGCTGTAAAAGTGACGGTTCCACCTTACCAACTTCCAAAGTTATGAGTCGTCAAAGTCAAAATTTTGGTTTTTTAACTAAAATTTCACCTTCAACTACCTTTTTCTCCAAAAAATACATAGTTAACCTATATTTTTTTTTTCAAAATTGGAAAGCCTATGAATAATGTCCAGACATTTTTATGCCACGGCCTTTACTTTTGAAGTTATAGGCAATTTTGAAGTTAAAAGTGGCCTTATTTGATACTTTTTTTAGTACTTTTTCACCAATTTTAACATCGTATAAAATATGAATTGGCAAGTTTTGGCACCCAAATCTTTCGAATTCTCATTTCATAAAGTATTTCTTACGAAATCACCTTAAAACTATCCCGCGGGGTAGTGGGGGATAAACTATTTTTACAGTTTAAGGTCAATTAAGTTTTAAAAAAAAAATTTTTTGTGGTTTTTGATCGTTTTTTTACATTAGCATGGATTATTATTTAATAACGGTAAACACATAGAAATATTCTACATACCTTCAATATCACCCTCCATTGAACGGAATTAATATTACAGACTTAAAAACAAACTTATTGGTAATTTACTTAGGAAATTTTTTTCGCGACGAAGACACGTAAATGCAGTTTTGTCGAAAGTACCTAATTTCGGAATGCCTTGGAGCCGCAGGCTTTAAAGCTACTCGCCCCATCTTTCGGTAAAACATGCAAGGCATCCCCCTCTTTAAGATAATTCCTAAAAATGGGCATTAAAAAAATTTTTTTTTTGAATTTTGTCCACTTTCTTTAGAATCTAGCCCACTATGGAACGGTCCGAGATCATTAAGACAAAACATTTCCCAACTTCTCGATTGGTAGAGACGGCCCTATTCCTTGGCCCGCACAGTCGCTAGACCTGATGCCCGTGGATTTCTACTTCTGGGGACGTGAAAAAAGTTAGTGTACACGACAGAGGTGCCGTCAAAAGAAATTTTAATGGAAAAAATTAACACCGCATTTAAAAAATTAAACAAGAAATGCGGCTTGAACTACAACAGAAGTAAGAATGTGTTGTGCCTGCATAATGTGTCTTTCGGCGGTTAATTTGAACAAATTTTATAAAGAAAAAATAAAAAAAAACATAAAAAAAGTCTTTTCTTATACTTAGGTCTGCCAAACCAATACCTCGTATTTTGCCTACATTATTAACAATTTCTATATCATGTAGCACACCGTTGGAAAGGGGATAAACTGAGGAAGTTTTTAAAATAAAGCTAAACTCAAAATAGCTTGTACTTTACGGTACGGTTCATCTGCCAAACACCCTGTATATATGCTGGATTCGAGAAAACGATATCAAAGTTTTTAAAATTCTTCAAAACGAAGCAAATAAAGCAAATGTTCAAAGTGAACTAATTAAAAATTACAATCAGTCTAAAATTTTTTTTAAGGATAAATATGAATATTTTATATCAAAAAATGCATGCCAAGCCATTTTCATCTATAATGAATATATAAGTAGGTCATTTGCACGGCAAATCTGTCAGGCGCGGATCTAGAATTTTGTTTTGGGGGGGTCACGGAATTAAAAGTGGCGGAAAAAAATTTCTACTCCTAAAAAAACAAAAACAAATTTAACAAAACGAACAAAACTAACCGAATTTTCTGGTGGATTAAAAACAAACGGGCCCTACGAAAACGTGCCCTAATGTGTTTTTGAGGAAGGCGCGCGCTTTATTGTGAGTGCAGATAACTTCAGAGTTTGCAAATTAAAACATATAGAAAGAGTATAGATCAATCTGTTGTTAACATTGAAGGTCATTTTTTAAAGTTGTCTTTTTAATTTGCAAAAAAGTTGGGTCGGTTTTGGGCGTTTGGTTATTTTTTGTTTTTGTTTTTTGAGCTGGGTCAATTTTGTTTTTTAAGCAGCGAGCGCTTTTGGACAGTGCTGTTACTGGCATATGTGCAACTTCATAGGGCCCCGCGTGTTTGGGGCCTCGCGAGTGAAAAATTGCTTTGGCAATAAAAATCATTTGAATTCATTATTTGCATTTTTACTTCATCGAATGGGCCACATAAATTAGTATGAGCCACACAAATCAGCTTATGGGCCATAATTCTACCACGAGGACGGGCGTTTGCGCAGGGTAAGTCGCGAGGGAAGCGAGCGAAAAAAAATTTTGGACTCTCAATTGCACAAGGCCTCTCAAATGTCTGGCCGCGGCACTGCTTTTGGGGGGGGGTCATGACCCCCGTGACCCCCCCTTGAATCCGCGCCTGAAATCTGTAGAGTGATTCATTCTTGCAGTCAACTCATTATAGTAAGTATACTATAGTAGTTGATGGTAAAAAGCGCGCGTTTCCATGTGTACACCTAATAGGAACTCTTTGATTCTTAAAACGCTCATTACAAAAGCACGTGCTTCAAAACGCGCAATGTCTACCAGGCGTACTCTTGCAATAGCAGTACAATTTTATTTTAAATATGCAGGGTGACCACAGGTTGTACAACGGTTAATGGTAGATAGTACACAAAAAATGATCGACCAATAACACAAAAGGGGGAGATAGGGGAAATTTAGTTTAATGAGTTAGATAGAAATAAAAGTTAATGAAACAACGGTCTATTTCACGAATCGAGTATCTTTGCTATCGTAAGAAATACGGCTTTCATTTGATTAATAAAAACAATGGTGTATGATGGGAAAAACAAGAAATAAAGGGTTTTATTTGTAAAAAAATATGAAAAAAACAAAATTTTTTCCCCACATATTTCACTGTAAATTTTTGTGTTTTTGCCGATAATTTTTTGTGTACTATCTATTATTAACCGTTGTACAACCTGTGACGGGACACCCTGTATATGCATATGCACCTTATAGCGTTATTATGGAGCTAGCGATGTCTATCAAGCAAAATACAGTGAGTAACTTTAATATTCGGACAAAGGCATATTACAGAGAAATGATCGCACTACACGCTTCAGGGTACTTAAAACTTATAATAATTTTTATAAAAATAAACTTTATAGTTCTATATTTTAAAAACATATAAAAAGTTTGAAAAAATAACAATTATTCAACAATAAAAAAAAATGCCCAAATTATATGTTACTTTAATATTCGGACAAGGTTAACAAACTAATATTTACTACGGTGTCTCGGCACAGCTTGTCAAACGGTTAATGTTAGATAGTAGACAAAAATGATCGACAAAAAACACAAAATCGGGCTATCTCTGCCCGTTTTCGAGATGAGAGTTTTGAATTTTGTTTTTGGGGAAAAAATGTAGTTTAATGATTTAGAATAAAAAGTTAATCAAACAAGGGTCTATTTCCTTGAATAGGGTATCGTTGTGAGCGTAATAGTCTAAGAGCCAAAGCCGAGATTTTAACCTCATCCGTAATATGGACAAACTTTACGGTAATATCTTCCGACGGTGAGGGTGATAACGAGCCTACGCAGCCAGACAGCCCAATAGGACAGAGGGTAGATATAATAGCAACATAAAATGTGTGGCGGACAGGGGTGAAGTACCCTTAAATTTATAAAAAAACGTCATCAGTAATGTGTGGGCCATTTGCATTACCGAATTGTGTACATTGACGACATAATATGCCAAAAGGGCACACACCTAGGTAGAGAGGAAAAGCTGTACAACGAGGATAGGTTAATTCAAATTTATAATAATTTTTATAAGAATCGCTACCACAAGACTGAAGTGTTTTTAAAATACAACACATGCTTATCAAGCTCAGCACCAGGGCTGCCGAAGTTACTCCGATCGGAGTATTTGTGCTCCTCTCGACCCGTCTATACTCCCATACTCCTCACAGCGAAATTATACTCCCTTTTGTAAATTTTATATCAATATTTCAAAACTTCCAAAAAGGTAGATTGCTACATTATTACTTTTTTATACTAATGAGTTTTGTGGTGTGCTCTAGCACTGCTTAAGTTCACTTTCAATTCAATTGCCAATGTCACCGATTAGTGGTTTGATCTAGAGTTGAGCCGGACTTACACGAAGCAGTCCTACTGGTATATAAGCGTGTATTGGCTTAAATGAGGCGAGGTGTAAATAGGTTATGCAGAGAGATTTCAGCTTTTTTGAGGCAGTAAAATATCCAATTTAAACTGAGGTGAGATGGGATAGTAAATACCAACTGGAGAGACATTTATTACTTCTTTTGAGGCAGCGAAATTTCCAACATGAAATGAGGCGAGACGAGATTGAAAATATAAATATACATTGTTGAGGCATAGGTTTCCTACTTACTTTGAAGCAGCTTAATGCATATGTATGTTCATTGGTATTTATTTTCTGTCTTTTTTTAATTTACTTGTTTTTGTCACTTTGGCAATACAATAGCACCTTGCCTCATTTGAAGTATGACATTGTACAGGCTCAAAAGAAGAAAGAGGCACCTCTTAGAAACTCATTTTATAATCGTGTCCTACCCAATACTAGTTTGATCTAAGCGGGAAAAGAATGAAGGACGCAAACTAAGCTTTGGTTAGCTGCAGTTAATGTAGTGTTTCTAATTGAGTTGAGATTCTTGAGAATTTTATAAACAGAGGCTTCAATGAAAAATGTTTTTAGTACTCCCTTGAAGATTTAAATACTCCCCCGAAAAGACAAATTTTACTCCCCTCAGAAATGACAAAACGGCAGCACTGCTCAGCACCAGTAGAAAGACTTTTTTCATATGGTGGCATGACAGAAAGAAAATGAGCGATAATGTGTTCGAACAACTTGTATTATTAAAAAGTGTAATAAATAAAGAGAATTAAATTGAACAAAAGGTATTTGTAATTAAAGTATTTTGAAAATACCTATTTTGCATTTAGTATTTAAAATACAAAACACAAATAGTACAGTCATTTGGTAGTTTTACCTGGAAAGTTTTCCGGGAGTTTTGAAAATTTGTAATTTTATAGATTTTGATGTGCTCTTTCCGAATTTCAACTTTGCCACCTCGTATCTTTGCCGCTCGCGCCGCCATGTTGGAACAATGGCGCCAAAAAGCAGTTTTTTGACAATATCTCCTTTCCGGCTCACTTTACGATAAAAACACTTATATACAAAATGAAACTAGAGAAAATTTCCTACAATTTATGTAATAACCTTTTTTTTCGTAAAGTCAATAGTTTTGGCGTACGAGTGCCGCAAACCCTTATACATCTACGCCAACCCGTCACATTTAATTTTACCTGAAATCTACAGGGTGTACTACGAAAAGTTACAAAGAGGCAGGCTGTGGATAGGTTACACTGCGTCTACACATTCCATATTTTTCGCCATCGACTTTGCCATATTTTATGGCTTGAGCTGTCAAATGTTATGGTGGTGGGCAATTCATGGCATGAATTTTCATGGAAAAAATGGCACATTTTCACAAATGTTATCGAGACAAAAATATTTTCAGAATTATAAACATGCGTACATGTATTCACACCGAATCAAACTAAATTTTAAACTTTCCGCCATAGTTGTGTGAACAAACGTCAAATTATGGCCAAATTCATGGCAGATTTGATGGCCGGCCATAATGGCTTTCCATCGAGTTTGCCATAAGATCTGCCATCAAATATGGCCAACTTTCAGGGTCTACACGTTCCATGCCATATGGAAATGGCCATGGCCATGGCTAGTGTAGACGCTATGTTATGGATAGACGAACAAAAAATCGTATGGGTGGGAGGAGGAAGTCGTAACGGTTTAGCCGCTAGGGTGTTTTGCAGTAGACAGACAGTTTTACATTACTGTCAGAAAGCCTGTGGATGCAGAAAGGCTGGGTTAAAGTGCTCCGTTGTATGCACGAATTGTAGTGGTACCTGTGATAACTCGCAAGTTCCATTACAAGATAGCGATGAAGAGGAAGAAACGGAGACTATTTTCGGGCAAACTTTCGATAAAATTGAGAACGAAGATGAAACTGGTAATCCAATCGCGGATGATGTGGAAAAAATTTCGGTTTCGATAGGTACTAAACACAATGAACTCGCAATACCTGGTCCATCAAAAACAGCGAAGCGAAGGAGAATGCGCTAAATTTTGGAACAACGAATTGCATGTGGATTAGGCCTACTGGGGATACCACTATAAAAAAACGCGCTGCTTACTCTACCTCAAGGTGGTGTGGAAATGAGTTTTTTGGCCAAAACGCGTGTTGAACTACACTTTGCGGCGACATAAATTGTAGGAAATTTTCTCTAGTTTCATTTTGTATATAAGTGTTTTTATCGTAAAGTGAGTCGGAAAGGAGATATTGTCAAAAAACTGCTTTTAGGCGTCATTTTTCAACATGGCGACGCGAGCGGCAAAGATACGAGGTGGCAAAGTTGAAATTCGGAAAGAGCACCTCGAAATCTATAAAATTACAAATTTTCAAAACTCCCGGAAAACTTTCCAGGTACCTATACGTATTTTTTGGAGAAAAGAGTGGTTTTAGTTGAAATTTTGGTTAAAAAAACCGAAATTTTGACTTTGATGACGCATTACTCAGGAAGTTGATAGAGTAGAACCTTGACTTTTACAGTTTTAGATAGGTGGGAGTATTCTACGTAGACTGATACTTTACTCATGAAAATAGGTCATAGGGTTAAAAAAATACAGGGTGATATGTAAACCTCTAAAAAAAAAACTGCAAAACACCCTAGCGGCTAAACCGTTACGACTTCCTCCTCCCACCCATACGATTTTTTGTTCGTCTATCCATAACCTATCCACAGCCTGCGTCTTTGTAACTTTTCGTAGTACACCCTGTAGATTTCAGGTAAAATTAAATGTGACGGGTTGACGTAGATGTATAAGGGTTTGCGGCGCTCGTACGCCAAAACTATTGACTTTACGAAAAAAAGGTTATTACATAAATTGTAGGAAATTTTCTCTAGTTTCATTTTGTATATAAGTGTTTTTATCGTAAAGTGAGCCCGAAAGGAGATATTGTCAAAAAACTGCTTTTTGGCGCCATTTTTCCAACATGGCGGCGCGAGCGGCAAAGATACGAGGTGGCAAAGTTGAAATTCGGAAAGAGCACATCGAAAGCTATAAAATTACAAATTTTCAAAACTCCCGGAAAACTTTCCAGGTAACCTTTTTTTTTAGAACCAAATGACTGTACTAAAAACTATTTTGTATTTTGCATTTGAAATAGTAAATCAAAAAAGTATGTGCATTTTGTATTTAAATATATTTCTTAAACTATTTTGTACATCTCTGCTGTTGACCTAATTTTCTGGAGCCTTTCACACATAATGAAGAATCCACCAACTGTGGATTGTTTTCTTCAGCAATGCAAAGGCGTCCTGGTTGTGATAATCTCATACAAAAATTAACAGACATTTTTAAGGAAAATATGGTGATTATTAAGAAAAGTTTAACTATATGTTTATTGACTCATTCTTATGTTGCAATTTTTCGAATCAGAAAAAAAATTGAATTGCGGCCGAAAATTACGCGTTTGTTCTACAGGATGCAATTCAAGGCGTGCACGGGAATAATGACCAAGTAACGATCCACCCTTTCGCAATTTATTATAAAGATAGCGGGAAAACATAATTTCTTAATTTCATTGAAATCTTAAGGCTGTTTGAAACACGCCGTCCACTGGGTGGTTTAATTACTCTTTAAAACAAAAGATTGGGTTCTTTGAGAAAAATATTTTACTTTTCACACGGAACAAGTGCTCAATACAAAAACAAAAAAAATATCAAAAAGCTCTGTTATCACAAAGATGATTTTGATGTAAGTGCGCCACGTTGCATAGAAAAGGACCTTGTGTTATTCATTTTCCGTTGTACCTACCGTCCCTGTTAACCTATTCTGTGTGTACGCGACATGTTAAGTCGTCGTGCCGGGTCACACTCTTTTAAAGAATTTTTTAAATATGACCCCCTTTGAGTTCCATTTTCAAATTTTCACTGTTTCTTTAGAATTGAAATAGGAACACGATGATATTTTTTCCAAAACTTTAAGTTGGTGAATTGGTGATGAAAAATGCTAATGAAATTTTATAGACAAAGAATAACAATTTATTAATATCAAACGCAAATTTTAAATATGCCACTACATAGAGTGACTCAAGATCTTCAAAATCGACCTATATAATTTTTTATACGACTAATGGGTTCGACGAGACAGTAATTTGAATGGTCGGCCGCACGACGTTTTTTGAAATTTCTTGTAACTTTCAACCGTGCATTCCTTCTGAAAAAAAACGCAATTTTTTTCCCGAAATATGGGTTCCATTATTGCATGTGTAGAATGAGTCTGCCAAATTTAAAAAAATCGGTATCATTAATTATAATTTTTACCGAAAAACATCCGGTTTGGTATGGAATGACCGTATGGCGTCTCCCTCAGGGTTTGCTCTAGTGATACCGAGCTCGAATACACTGCTATCCCCACTATCCGCTCCTATAAAGAAATGGACTGGGAGGTTGCCAACGCGGAACTCTTCGGATACTCGGAGGAGCTGGCCCCATCCCAGATGACCGCAATCTTATCCCCACAGAAATGGAGCATCATGCTGAAATAATCTCTAAAAAGATCATTGAATGCGCAAACAACCATTCATGAGCAATAAGAAAACACAATATAGTAACAATAATTGGTCGGAACTCACATTTAAGCTAATCAAAATGCGAAAAAGCTGGCTAAGGGCACTGAAATCAATGTTCCACAGAACTGGTAATAGATTGGAAGCTGAATATCTTGAGCTCTCGGATAGAATTAACCACATCAGTAAACTAATAACAGAAAATGTCAGATTGGATAACAACTGGCACAAGAGGACACTCCTGAAAATTAGGCCCTCCCCTCAAGCATTCAAGCAAGTAGACAGACTCACAGGAAGAAAAGGGGCCACTAACCCTCTAAATACCGACTTCACCGTGCGCGGAATTCAAAAACGTGAAACGGCAGAAAAACTAAACGAGCTCAAGAATTATTGTGAGAACACATTTGAGGCGATTCAGGACAACTCACAACTGAGAGAACGAGTTAGCGAAGTTTTTTTCAAAATTCCAAATGGAATCGCCACCTAAATGCCTCTGCTCGCCTGAAAACCCGATTTTAGGATAAACTAGTTTTTTCTAGGCCAAACCAGTTCATCCTAAATGCGATAGGGTAAACCGGTACAGACTAAGCCAAAATGATGATGATATGAATGAGTACACTTCAGGATAAACTGGTTAAGGATTATCCGTTATCACAAAATTTGACTTGAGTTGGTATAAACCAACCACCTTCGCAAATAAATATTGAAAAAAGTGTCTTTCATTGGGCTGGCGTACACGGCTCCTCAATCAACAATCAACACAGTGGATTTGTAGGAGAGAGTGTAAAAGGGAAGGGAGGAGGTGTTGTAACATCTTCAACAACTATTTTTGGCGTGAAAGCTAACACATACACAATGTGCTCCTTCCCAGTGGGAAAAATTGGGAGCGCTGTTCAGAGGAGCTTACTTTGAGCGCTGTTAAATATGCTCCCGAGCGAGCATTAGCGGAGCTTTCATAAATTTTATAGAACGAAGAAAATGAGCGATTATCTTGATGACCAATAAAGGGTGGCATTGGCATACTCAATGGACCGGCTCTCGTTCGATACGAAAGACAAGCAGCTGTAAAAGTGGTTAGAATTTAGTTGGGGGCCTGCTTTGGTAAAATCACACTCGCGCTTGGAAAGTAAAAGGCAATTACAAAAGATAAACAAAATAAAAGCTTTTTGATACCCGGATCACATATCCACAGGCGTCCATGAAAATTCTTTATTAAAAAGCTTTTTTATAATGCTCCTAGCACGCTTTTGAAGGAGCATAAAAACGTATGCTCCCTTGCAATGACATGCAATGTTAAAAAGTATATGGAACTGGAGCGTAACGGGAGCGCTGTGAGCTTTTTAAGGAGTGCTCAAACAGCGCTATTGGAGCCCTCCATTTCCCGCTGGGTTCTTACTATTTGTCTTAGCCAAGACCCTCGTAAGTACAGGCCTGGAAGCAGAGTTTGTGTTTGTGTTGGTAATAGACCCATTATCTGTCAAATCGGAAGATATTATATGGAGGAGGTAAAAGTTCGGGATATTTTGCCGTAAAAAGTCATAAAATAATATATTTAACCAGTTTTTATTGCAATAGGATTACCAGTGAATAGTGCTTCAGTGATTTAATTAAGAAAATTTAAAAAAATCGAGTGATTAAGTGTGTTTTAAGTGAGTTAATTGTGAAGGTGGCCAATTTTGTTTACATTCGCGGTGGTTTTTTCTTGTTTATTTAGGGGGAAAATGTTGAATTTGTGTAGTAATATAATAAAAAGTGCTTTTTGAGTGATTAAAGATTATTATAGAATAGTTATTAAACACATTAAGTGCAAGTACCACCACACAACATACATAACAATAACTTTTTCACTTTTCCTTCACATTTTTCTGCACTTATGTTTTTAATAACTATTCTATAATAATCTTTAATCACTCAAAAAGCACTTTTTATTATATTACTACACAAATTCAACATTTTTCCCCTAAATAAACAAGAAAAACCCACCGCGAATGTAAACAAAATTGGCCACCTTCACAATTAACTCACTTAAAACACACTTAATCACTCGATTTTTTTAAATTTTCTTAATTAAATCACTAAAGCACTATTCAGTGGTAATTCTATTGCAATAAAAACTGGTTAAATATATTATTTCATGACTTTTTACAGCAAACTAATGCAAAAATATTCCGAACTTTACATCACGGCGTATAAATCCAACAAAAGTGACAGATTCTGGGACTACGAGCAGCTGCGTTAGTGTTAGTGAGGTAGGCAACTTCCAGGCCTGTACTTGAGAAGGTCTTGTCTTAGCACAACTTGAGACACACATTTATACCTCCATGTAAAGACAAAAAAACTGCTCGCTGTTGACGATGTAGTCCATGGAAATGGTACTTTAACATTGCAAAAATGCAGGACAAGATTTTTTTCTTGGGTTGTGTAGGGGGGTCGGTGTTAGCTTAAATTTGAGTTTTCGAGTTCCCCACCCCCCCCCCCCCCTTTTTGGCCGCCATCTTGGAAAAGGTGTGCAAATGGTTTTTCCACTATATCTCCGTAAAGTACATCTTACAGAAAATTTATACAGAGACTTTTTGTTTAGAATTAAATTATCTACAATTTATTCTTTAAGCGTTTTGTCGTAAATTGAAGAATTTAGAAGTTATAAGCCTTATGCCCGGTTTCACAGTGTCGATTTGAGCTTTCGCTCAGCTGAACCTGAGCAGTAATTTTGAGCTTTAGCTCAAGTCAAAACTGTTTCACAGTTTGTTTTTGTGCTCAGTTCAGCTGAACTTAGTTAACTGGATTTTGCAGGGCACTGTGGTTGAATCAGTTGGGGAAATTTTTGCTTTTGGTTGATAAATTGTGTGATTTTTCTAGTGTTTAATCTTTATAGTACAGTCATTTGGTTCTAAAAAAAAAGGTTACCTGGAAAGTTTTCCGGGAGTTTTGAAAATTTGTAATTTTATAGATTTCGATGTGCTCTTTCCGAATTTCAGCTTTGCCACCTCGTATCTTTGCCGCTCGCGCCGCCATGTTGGAAAAATGGCGCCAAAAAGCAGTTTTTTGACAATATCTCCTTTCGGGCTCACTTTACGATAAAAACACTTATATACAAAATGAAACTAGAGAAAATTTCCTACAATTTATGTAATAACCTTTTTTTCGTAAAGTCAATAGTTTTGGCGTACGAGCGCCGCAAACCCTTATACATCTACGCCAACCCGTCACATTTAATTTTACCTGAAATCTACAGGGTGTACTATGAAAAGTTACAAAGAGGCAGGCTGTGGATAGGTTATGGATAGACGAACAAAAAATCGTATGGGTGGGAGGAGGAAGTCGTAACGGTTTAGCCGCTAGGGTGTTTTGCATTTTTTTTTTAGAGGTTTACATATCACCCTAGATTTTTGTAACCCTATGGCCTATTTTCATGAGTAAAGTATCAGTCTACGTAGAATACTCCCACCTATCTAAAACTGTAAAAGTCAAGGTTCTACTCTATCAACTTCCAGAGTAATGAGTCATCAAAGTCAAAATTTCGGTTTTTTAACCAAAATTTCAACTAAAACCACTCTTTTCTCCAAAAAATATGTATATGTACCTGGAAAGTTTTCCGGGAGTTTTGAAAATTTGTAATTTTATAGATTTCGAGGTGCTCTTTCCGAATTTCAACTTTGCCACCTCGTATCTTTGCCGCTCGCACCGCCATGTTGGAAAAATGACGCCTAAAAGCAGTTTTTTGACATTAGTTTAGTGACGTCACGGGACCCTTATGAGCTTTCCTTGTAATTATTGTACCATGGGACTTATAATCCCGTTTAGTAATAGAATGAGTTGCATTCGAGTTTGCCCACATCAAAGATCAAAGCACTTTTTCGTCTCCGGCTCTTAGACTATATTAGCAGAAGTTTTCAGCAATTCTGGCGGGATGCCGTCTTCTTCAGCAGCTTTACCATTGCCTATTGCATAAATTGCGGTTGCTATTTCTGTTTTAGATGGTGCACGAGTGGTGATTCTTATTTGCTCTGCATTGTTAAGTTTTCTTCAAGTTCCTGTGGAAATGAAGTATTCAGAGCGTCAAATAAATTATCTCTCCATCTATTCGTACTCTTTACGGCATGTTTGTAGTAGAATGCTCTCTTTTTTTACAATTGAAAAATCCAAATTATAACTAGAATCAATAAATAAATACAAGTTCACTGTGACTTCTCTAAAATTAATGACATTTCTCTCACTTATATCCTGAGCTTTGGCTTAAGTGCCCAAATTTAGTCACTCAGTTCAAGTAAATTTTAAACCAAGTTCATCACTTGAACCACTACTGTGAAACAGTAAAATAAGTTGAGCGAAAGCTTAAGGCTGAGCGAAAGCTAGTGAACACTGTGAAACCGGGCATTAGAACACAAAAATTAGTCACAATATTTTCTTTTAAAGGCTATAACTTTTTTTCCTTCAATTTTAACAAAAAAAAAATAACAAGTTTTTTGTAGAGGGTTTCATAACGAATAATTTCCATTCATTCTTTTTTTAATTTCATTCACTACGAAGGGTTCACAGCGCCCCGAAGGTATCAAAGTGACAGATTTTCTGAATAATTTTTTACGATTTTACCTCCTCCTCTCCCTAGAATTTCTCAAAAACAGGTAGCAAGTAATAATAATGTATGAATGACTTTCCGTTTGAAGAAATGCCGATGTTTGAGTAATGCAATAAAATTATTTATTATGGTTTTTTATTATTGTTATGGTATGTTTTACAAAGTACGAGACGGTTTAAAATGAAATTCTTTGAATAATAACATGTATTAGTTTCTCCAATTTTTGAAAATAATTTGTGTGTTCTGACGCGCGGGGAGGGCGTTTTGAATGAACTAGCATGCATAAAATGCACTTTTGGGTGCGATCAGGGCTAAAATTGCATCTAGAGGGTCGATTCTATATTCACAACAAAGTTTATGTGATAATAAAATAAAAAAATTCTAGTCAATATTAATTATTTTTTAACCATTATATTTGAAAAACTATCGAAAAAATAGCAAAATATGCAATTTTTTGCATAAAAGTGCATTTAAATAAGTCTTCCAGCCAAAACTGCGTTCCTTTTCTGCTTATTTTTGCTCGTGAGTACTTGCAGCTACTCCTGTTCTAAGATATGAGCAAAACCACAAACAGTTACGCAACATTGATAATATACTGAGTAGGGACGAGTCAAAATAACATCCAGTTACGGCGCTATGAGCTTCGTGCGCTAGTATCGCAGAGTTTTGTTCTCCTCTGTATGGTTAGTTTCCGAAATAAACTTTTCCTTGTTTATGAAAAAGCCCTTCGTGCATTTGGAAAAAAATCAGAAGCTGCGGCTTTGATTTTAGTGCCTGCGGATCTAAAAATAGATTGCTAGGTTTTTTGTGATGATGATTTCGTGGCCGATGGGTGAAATTTGACAATGGGGGAATGGAATTTGACAATGGTGAATGGGCGAGACAACTTTAATGGGAAATGTGGCATCAAGCGTTTTTTATTATCTTATTTAATTTTTTTTAGCGAAAAATGTGATTGAATTTGTATGAATTTTTAGATTTTTTTCTCAGGTATTTTAATTCGTAGAAACTTGAAATTTTTATGGATAATTGTAATAGTATTGAGATTATATAAAATAATTATTATTTTTGAATTTTTTTTTATGTGGCATGGTCAAGCTAAGGAATATTCCTTTGTATCACAACTCCGTCATGTCGTTTAAGTAATGGTGTAATGTCTAGTACTAAGTTTGATCTGATGGATAGAAGAGAAGGAATAGGTCAGAGGTGTGGAGGGTGCGTGAGTAGATGTCGGTGAACTCTGATGGGTTCAGCAACACAGACTGTGGAAGACAGTTCCACAATCGAGTTGTTATTTATATTCACATCTATTCTATTTATAAACGAACTTCTAAACCATAATGGCGCGAACAGGAGGTCTGCAGTGAGCCGCGGGTGAGAAGAGTTGGCTAGTATTGTGTTGTGGGAAAGAAGTTCCCGTGTAGGCAGGAGGTTCTTAATTTCAATGGAGCCGTCGCTATGGTAATAGCGGTAAAACTTAATAAATTTACATTCCTACGGTGGCCTAAAGGGTCTATGGAGGAGAAAGGTGCGCGCTTGCACTTTCTCCAGCCAAAGTATTTTTTGGGGCGCCCGCTCAGATATACGGGTTATATTCAAAGCGGGGTGGAATGTAGGACTTGTAAATTGTAGTCAGGGCATCTGGCTGAAGGAGGAACTTGCATCTCTTGAGGAGTCCTAGGTATTGATAAGCTTATTTGGCGATTTGGAATATGTGATTATTCCTTCGCAGATCTAAGATAAAATTACGTCTAACATGTTTATAGATGAGTCAGCCATTAGGTTCTTTTTGCCCGCTAAGATAAAGGGAAGGACGGTGCAGGTTTTTGTAGAGATAAGACGGTACTTTGATGTTACATTAATGAAAGCTTGACGTCGAAAAACAGCGATATACTGCGGACGGCGCGGAAGCTCCTTAAGAGGAATCTTGTTTCGTCTGTTTTTACTCGTCGTGGATTTGTTTTTGTGCAGTTAGAGAAAAATAAGCGACCCCAAATGTTTACTTCGGCACTCGACTTGAATGAGGCAACCAACTCTGTGTCAACTCCTGGATCGTTGTGAAGAATTTTTGGAACAACTCTTTGCCACTGGGGTCAACATCAACCATCTACAGATAGGATGTAAGGATGAAATTATCTAGTATTTTTAAGTATTTCTTAATATTAAGGTGTATTAGATTTCCTCTTCACTATGTTGTCGCTCTCTACGTTTATTTTTTATCTTCTTCTTCTTCCCCCCTCTCTAACGTCTCTTCCTCTTTTGTTTTCCTATGCTTTCTAGATATTTTCTTTATGGTTGCTTCTGTAGTATTGGTTGTGCGTTATGATAGAATTAATTATGAATCGTTCTTCTAATCGGGTGTGCAATGTGGGAACACTACTCAATATTCTCTGTTCCTCCACTTCAGGACTGGATATATGCATTATGAATGCAAGGAGCTTAAAAACAAAATGGACGAGTTGAGGTATATGTTCGACCGTAATAGAACACACGTTCTATATTTAACCCCGACATCGCTGTTGAGTTCTATAGCTTTGTTTCACGTCTCTCTCGCCATTATGAAAATATAATGGTTGCTGGGGACTTTAATGTTGATCTGCTGAGGGATAATGCACGTGCGAACTCGCTTAGATTCTTTCTTGCATCCTTGGACCTACATATTCTTAATCATCTTCCTACTTTTCTAAACTGCCGTAATCCTTCCTTACTTGATGTTCTATCCACTACCTCTACTGACTCAGTGTTAAAACAAAACCAAATCTCCCCCCCTAGTTTCCTTGATCATGATATTCTGTTTCTCTCCATTCGTTTTACTTTTCTCCGCTCCCCCATGTTTTCGTCATTTTCTTATCGTGATTATAAGAACATCAACTTCGATTAACTCTCGGAACTCGCCTCTTCTCTGCCTTGAGGTGATATTTATAACACTACCTGTGCTGACACTAAAGTCGAGCTCCTGACCTCTTTTATTCGATCTCTCTATGATCGGTGCGTCCCCTTGGTCACTAAAAGATGCAATCTATCTTCACCTTGTCCTTGGTTTTCGCGTGAAATCCGCGACCTGATAGTGCAGCGTGAGTCCATGTACAGACGTTATCGCAGGACTAAGATCCCTTGCTACCTAAGTGAATACAAAAAGCTTCGTAATCTCATCAATAGTAAGATTATCTCCGCTAAACGCGAGTATTATTCCCGCAAACTTGATCCTGCTTTAAAATCTAAACAACTCTGGCAAAATCTTCGTTCTTTGGGTATTCATGCTTCTGTGCCTATACCTTATAATACTGATGTAAACCTTCTTAATGCATCTTTCATCCAACATCCTTCTGATCCTGTCTCCTCCCCCTCCAACCTTGTCTCCTCTGACTCTCCTAGTTCTGATGGCTTTAGTTTCCGATGTATGGACTCATCTGAAGTTCTTAAAATATTGCTGTCCATCTCCTCCAACAGCGTTGGCTTTGATGAAATTTCTCCTCGTTTTATCAAGCTTCTCTCCCCCCTAATTGTGGAAACTATAACGCATATTTTTAATTATTGCCTAACAATTTCCCATGTTCCCTTGCTATGGAAAAAAGCCATAGTAATTCCATTATCCAAAAAATCCTCTCCCTCTGACATATCCGATTTTCGTCCTATCAGTATTCTCCCCTTCCTTGCCAAGGCTTTTGAGAAAGTCATCTTTATCCAAGCTCTTCGATATCTTGATTCTCACAATTTTCTCTCTAAATTTCAATCTGGCTTCCGTAGATTTCACAGCTGTGAAACTGCTGTACTAAAGGTAACTACTGATCTGCGTGCTGTGCTTGACCGGGGCGACACTGCGATATTAGTTCTCCTTGATTTCTCTAAGGCGTTTGATTCCGTGGTTCACTCGCTTTTGATTTCCAAACTTAGCCAGCTCTACAACTTCTCCTCTTCCGCTACTCGTCTTTTTTCTTCTCTTCTTTCTAATAGACTCCAGTGCGTTCGCCATAACTCTGTTGTATCATCCTTCCTACCTGTACCCTTGGGTGTTCCACAAGGTTCAATCCTTGGCCCTCTTCTTTTCTCTTTGTATGTTAATGATCTCCCCTCTATTATCCATCGCTGCTCCTTTCATTTATATGCTGATGATCTACAGTTGTATACTTCTTGCCCTCCCAATCGAATTGAATCCTGTATTTCAGATCTCAATAATGTCTTATACCTGATAAATGAATGGAGCTCTTCCAATTTCCTTAAACTTAATCCTAATAAATCCCAAGTACTCGTTCTTAGTCGTCGCTCTCTTTCTCTTGATAACATTCCTACTATCTCACTTAATAATGTTTCTCTTCCCGTTGTTGACTGTGTTAATAATCTTGGTATCGCCATTAATTCTAAACTATCTTGCTGCAAACATGTCTCACTCATGCTTTCCAAAATCTATGGCACGTTACGTAAACTTAGGCTCTATGGTAGTCTGTTATCGTCGTCTATTCGGCTCAAGCTTGTTAAAGCCCTTATTGTTCCACACTTCCTCTATGGCTCCCTTGTATATATCCCTTGATGCAACTTGCCGTCAACGTCTCTCAGTTGCATTTAATGATTGTTTAAGGTTCATTTTTCACTTGCGAAGATCAGATCATGTGTCTGGTGTACGAAACTCCCTACTAGGTTGTGACCTCTTTTGTTTTGTTAATGTCTCTGCATTGGTCCTAGTGCATAAAGTTCTCCACACGAAAAGTCCTTCTTACCTCTCAGATTTCCTCCTTCCTCTCCAATCCATGCGTTCTATTAAATTCCTCATTCCTGTACACTATTCCCTTATAGGTAGCCGTTCCTTCTTTGTACATTCGTTTAGAATTTGGAATAATCTTCCCAGCAATATCCAAAGAATAGGCACAGCCAACACTTTCAGAAAGCAAGCATCTCTTTTTCTATCTCCTTCTTCTTCTCTTTAGTATTTTCTTTCTTTTCTGTCCACTTATTTCTCTATCTTCTGCCCTTTCTCCTTTCTCTGTCCTTACGCTTTTTCCTTATCTTATAGTTTTTTAAGTTTAGGTTAGGCTAAGCATTATGTATTCATTTTTCTTTTATTTATTTTTTAAATATTGTACTCTTTTATATATTTTATTTACTGTACTCTAAAAGATGTAAGTCTTGTGTACTCCCTTTTTTTTCTTATAATAAACAATAAACAATAAACAATTTGGTTGTGTTGAATTCGACAAGATACTTGCGGCCCCCATCAAGAATGAGTTCAATGTCCTGTTAATAGAGTTGGACATGAGTTCACGGTCTAGGAAACAAGGTCTGGCCCGTGCTTGTTTTATATTGTCGAAGGGGTAGGAGTAACGCAGAGTATCGTCATCGGCAAAACTATGAAGTGGGTTGGAGGGTATTAAAGAATATTAGAAAGAAAGCAGGTTAGAGAATCGACCCTTGGGGAAGGCCAGCCGAGATGGAATGAGGGTTAGATTCGACGCCATCCACTACAATCTTGATTGAACGACCAGAAACAAAGCTCTCAAACCAGTTCCTTAGAACTGAGATGTAAGTTAATTTTACAGTTTTACAGAAGGCGTCGAATTAGACGCTGCAACAATTTTCCGTTGCACGCATAACTGTACTCTAGAGTTTCTGCAAAGAACAAAAAATGTATGTGGTTTTGAAGAGGCCTCCTGTATATCTACTGAATAAACTCAGTAATCTGCAAAGTAACAACTTTTAACTTCATTTAAAAAAAATTTAACTTTGAACCAAAAAAACATTAAAAATGAATGAAAATATTGTACATACATATGTATGTATTATAGGACTTATGGACTTATGTTGTTTAATGGTGGGTCCACATGAAAGAGGCTTTTATCGGCCGTTCTTTGAAGTTTGAATGGAACGGGCGACGGAATGCATGTGCAGACAATGTCGACCGAATGTTTATATGCACTTTTTCCAGCGGCTTGGCAGCGCCTTTCCTTTGTTTCACGGTTCACGCGAACACAGTATGTCTTGTGTGGGCCATAGGGCTCACATTACCAACTACCCAGCATGATGAATATTACGAATAAATATTAAAATAGCTGGAAATTTCTAGAAATTGTTCTTTCAATTATCGGTTAATTTCCAAATACTAGAGTTTTCTAGTCTAGATTTTTCTTCGTCTGTCCTTATGTATCTTTATTTCCGTTTTCTACACTCAGGAAAAAATATCCTATAACTCATCTTGTCAGGTTAACAGGACAAAATCTAGTATATTTAAAAAGATTCCTATTAAATTATCCCGCCTTTTCTTGTTATTCCAATAAGATCGGTCCTTTTACTTTTTTAAACACGCGCCAATGAATTTATCGGGGCATATCCCTTTAGCTTTATAAGATTCTTGTTAAATAAACAAGACCGTCTAGTAACAGGTGTGACTCACTCCAGAAGTTTACATTATTCTTATAGGAGTCTTATTAAATTAAAATGAGAGTCTCATACATATACCGTAAAAAATATAAGAATTTCACAATTTTGTTCATTATTTGTTTGGAAGCTACCAGAACTAGTCGAGTTTTATCGAAAAATGGAAACAAATAACAAAGTTTATTGTGTATTGTGTTATTGTGTTAAATAGCAAAAGTATAGAAGAACTCGAAATTAATGAAGAAGTTGGGGAAATGAAAAAATTGATATGCGAAAAATTTGGATTTGATGCAGAGCTATACAAGTTGTTAAAGTGTAAGTATTATACTCTACTTATGTAAAATGTTACTATTTTAATTAGCAATCTATGATTGTGATTGCTACTTAGTACTGTCATCGTGGTTGCTACATCAGCAATTAATTAATCATTAACTTATTTTTACAGCCTACAAATTAGACCTCGAAAGTCTTCGATTACTAAGAGAATCGGATTTGAATGACATCTTCCCAAAAACAGAAATGGGAATAAAAATTAAATTTAGAGAAAAACTTTCCCAGTGGAAAATAATGACGGTATGTAGCATTATATCAACTGTAAGCTTCTAATGACTTTACATTTTTAGGCCGAGATTTTATCACCTTCATATTGTGAAAGTAGGGTGGAGTCACTGAAGAGTCCAGAATCTGGGTTGTCATCAGAAAGTTGTGGAAGTTTTACTCATCAAACCAGAACACCACTGGAGAATATATTAAACAAACTGCAAGCAATGGGAAGTACAAGAATTCTTAGATCATTTACAATCGTATGTAATCAAAAATGTATTAGAAACACAACTAACTAACGGAAAAACAGTTATTAGAATTAAAAAATTTTGAGTTAATTTTGTGTTTGCAAATGTTTTTTTTTATATTTCTTATGTATTACTTTTAAAATAATTTTTTTTAAAAAACTGAAATTTTTGGCTTCTTATATACTCCATTTCAGAAAAATCAATCGAAACAACAGGATAAAATCCTTTAAAAGTAATCCAATAAAATTCTAGTTAATTTAAAAGGATCGATATTATAATTTTTAAAAGATTGCCGTATTAATCTAAGAAGACATTATACTATAAAATTTACTAGGTACGCTAGTTAATTTAACAAGATGTCCCGTTACGGCCTACTAAAAAATTTAACAAGATCAATATTGTTAAAATAACAAGACAAATCCAATTGGTCAAAATATAAAAGACGTCTTATTAATTTAACAAGGTCATTTATATGAAAATCTTATTAATTTTATAGGATCTTTTCTCTCAGTGAGTACTTCTGTAACACCATACTCTCTTTTTGAAGCTGGTCGTCCCAAGCAAGGGTTTGTAATCCCTCATATTGCTTCTACAGAATATGTCGAGATCTACAACTTATTTTTTGATTTTGGATCTCGTTGCATCCTGAACATCAAAAATTCCAACTTGTTTGTAATCTTTTTGTCTCCACAAAGCAAGTGAGTTTTTGTGTCGAGGAACTCGCCATTAATTATGGGTTTTCACGGCAGTATTTTTATTTTCAATTCTTGGATTGATTTCATTTAATTTGAAAATTTGATGCTATAGTACAGTCAATCTGTAATGAAAAAATAGGGAGTCTACGAAAAATGACACACCGAAATATGACTTGATGAATCGTTAGGGGGCATATAATGAAGTTAATGTCACCTCCCCGAAGTCCCCCTCCCCCTGTTTTTGAGAAAATCAAAAAAAATTTGAAACGCGTTTTTCTCGGAATCTATGGGTTTTGGTGAAAAGTTTAATTAACAAAAAATGTAGAGGACGTTGTTAACTACATTTTATGTCATTGAAGTGACGTCATCCGACTTGAAATACAAAAAGTAGGTGGCTCTAAAGCATCAAAAAAGTGATTGTTTGCTATTTTCGTTAAAAAAAATAGTTTTTTTGCAATGATGTAAATGAGAAAGTTGTTCGTCACAAAATCAGCTACAACTACAGCTACAGGGAGGTGACATTAACTTCATTGTAAGCCCCCCTAACGATTCATCAAGTCATATTTCGGTGTGTCAGATTGACTGTACTACTATCGACAGCAAGGGTATGGTTTATTGAAGCTACCATAACTAAATGAATGGGTAATGGCGTGGGATATATGTACGGATATGTAGATGTATATACCAAAATTCTTAGAATTTTGGGTATTTATTTACTTTATCACCCCACCCCCGGTAGGGCTTGTAGAGGGGGTTTACCTGAACACATTTCCTTTGGAATTAGCCATCGGTCACCTCTTAAAAAGTTATTCAGGGTTGAAATTTTGTAAAAATCTTTCATTTTTTAAAAAAAAAGGTTCAATAAACAGTTATTTTAGTAACGACTTCTACTCTGGATTGCGCGCCCCCAAACACTCCCCCACCTCAACTTCTACCTCATTCTCGGAGTAGGGCGCGGCCCTTTTGGTGTTGCGCCCAGAGCGGAGGACGAGGCGATAAAGTAAACAATCACCCTTAATACAAACATTTAAAAAAACTTTCAAAATCGGAACTGTTATTCCTTCATTGAATTCGACTTCTCTTGAGAAATATGAAGTAAGGTTTTGAACGAAAATTCTGATTTTTTTTATTTTAAACAAATACATATATTCAAATTTACCCAACTAATCACTCAAATTTTCTCTATAATCAATAATAAAATCAATAAAAAAAGTTTGAATTTTTGTTAAAAAAACTTAATTCATTTTTCTCAAAATGGAAAAAAAACACGATGCTTAATTTCCCATTAGATTTGCATCTCCCTTCATCATTTCTTCATTGTTAAATTTCAGCCACCGGCCAAGAAATCGTATTTTCCAACAACAACAAAACAACAATACAAAAGGAATACGCGCACAGGAATCTATTTTTAGATCCAAAACTTCTGGCTTTTCTTCCAACATGCGTGAAGGGCTTTGTAATGCTTTTTTAAATTCAGGCGCAAACCTGTTTTTTCAAGTTTTACGGGTTTTACTAAAAATTAACAAAATTGAAAAATTTGTGTCTTTTATAATTATTATGCACGTATAAGGAAATAATATTAATTAATTAATGTTGAAAACCCATTCCCATTGATTTTAGAGGCTTACAACAGAAATTCGCAACCCTCCAACTTAAAACTGTACAACTATCGCCATCTAGTATCGTAGCTGGACAAATGTTTGTCCATATCTACTTACTCTATAATCAATGTACGCAACTAACATCCGCCAGAGGAAAAGTCAATTTTTTGAGTCTATTATGAATTATTTTGCGCCTATAGATAGGCTTTTGATTGTTTTGAGCTTTTTCATATAAAATAAAATAAATAAAAATATAAATAATAAATTTACCGCATTAATTTAAATTATGTTGTAAATTATTCAAACCTTTTGTATACAAATATACAATAACATCAAAAAATTGAGGTTAGGTTTTACTCATAAGCACAAATCTCGAGTTCCGCTTTACTCGTGAGTACTCAATAGCAGAAATGGATCGCAGCTATTTACACCTAGATCTATCATGCTATAACCACAATTGGGGCGACAACTATGGCGACGACCACGGCCACGGGGGTTATCGCGGCGAAAGTAGTCGTGTGAACACAATTAGGGCGATGTCGCTAGCTTCTTCTTCTTCTTTAACGGCTCTACAACCGGGATCCGGTCCCGGCCTCTTGCGTGGGGGGCAAAATCGAAAAACCCGGACAAAATTCCAAAAAGGTAAATAATCGTCTTCAACCGTCCTCAAATTTATGACTCGGGGGTTTTCGGGGTGGCTGATTACGAATCTGAACTCAGAATTGCAAAATTCAAGATGGTGGATCCAATATGGCGGACAAGGGTTTTAAAATGTATGTAGATTCTGTCCAAGATTGGTATATGGGGATTTTTGTGGTCGCTGATTACGAATCTGAACTCAGAATTGCAAAATTAAAGATGGTGAACCCAATATGGCGGACAAGGGTTTTAAAATGTATGTAGATTCTGTCCAAGATTGGTATATGGGGATTTTTGTGGTCGCTGATTACGAATCTGAACTCAGAATTGCAATATTCAAGATGGCGGATCCAATATGCCAGACAAGGTTTTTAAAATGTATTTAGATTCTGCCCAAGATTGGCGGTTATTGGTATGAATGTGAAATTAATTTTTTATTTGAAGCCAAAAAACAGTTAACATCAGTTCACCATTAGTCTCATAAAATCTTCTTTCTGCACGATGACACTCATTCCATTTAATTCTGATTTTAGTGAGCAATGCCCTTAAAATTCTTTTACATACGTACGGGATGAATTTTCACTAACATGACTTTCTCGATATTATGATATATTTCTGTAGCGGATTCAAATTATTTTTTAGTTCTTCAAATATTTATTTTCTAGTTAACCCATTTCTATTTGGCTTATCGAAATCTAAAAGACAATTTTAAGAGAGAGTGAAGTGTGGTAGAAGAAGAGAGAGAGAGGGGCAGACAGAGAGAAACCCAGTAAGAGAAGTGGGAAGAGAGGGAAAGAAAGATAGAGAGAAAGAAAGAGAGGCAGATGTTTGTATTTAAAGGTCTTTTGTGCAGTCTAGTATACCACAACGACGCATACATTTCCTCGAAAAGCTCGATTAAAAATAGGCGGGCAAATATGGGCAGCTGAATTTTGGATATTTCATTTGTAATACGTTAATCTACAACCTGTAATAGGTTTGAAGGTGGAACATTTTTCTTTTTTACTTCGAAAGCCCATTTTTTTTTAATTTTTGAGTTTGAAAATCACATGCACTCCTTTCCTTCACCAATTTTTATGCTTAAGACAATATAATTCAATAAATGGTTATAATATTTTACTTAGTTGTAGCAGTTGATTCCATTTTATTTCAGTGGGATTGATGCTGTAAACATGCTCAGAGCGACGGCGAAACTATTTTTCTCGACCACGGCGAATGGCCCGACGAAATTAGTTGTGTGCACACTCTATGAGCGACGGCGACACAAATTAAAAACACACACCGGAATAATCATCTTGGACAGACGCATATACTACACACGCCCACAGGAACACACGAGAATAGCAACACAAATCCATGCCACAGCACTCATGCAACTTTGACAGGCGACGGCTACGAAATAGAAATTAGATTGATTCGGTAGCCACGCTCGGCCGCGTCGCCGTCGCAGTCGTCTGCAGATTGTGCGCCTTCATATATAAGCCGTGTGTTCTATTCGTTTTTGACAGTCGCCGAGGAAAATAGTTTCGCCGTCGCCCTTAGCATGTTTACAGCATGATGGTATCCTCAAAGATTCTCGTGTATTCAATCACGCGTCGGCTTATCTCTGTTTTAAACGTACAACTGACTGCTCTCAACTATGTTTCAACTGACATCTACGCGGCTGCAGTATAGTTGCGGCCCTGTTATGAGTGAACTTGAATTGACTACTGCTTTAGTCAATTCTAAGTACAAAAATCCCCATCAAACACTATCATTTTTTGGACTTTTGTCCGGGTTTTTTCGATTTGGCCCCCTGTGCACCGGTCCCTATTTTGAGCCGATGTCATCCAGTTTGGTACCCCTAATTTCTGAGCGTCCTGGTCTACGCCATCCTTCCAGCAGAGGTTGGGTCTCCCTCGCTGTCGCACCCCATACGTCGCTTGCTACATTCACTAAATTTTTCCATCGTTTTTTACATTTCTCGGCTAAAAGAAGCAATAAAAATGGTTTCATTTCAGCATATACAGTCGTTTCCACAATTATTTGCACACCCGAAATGTCACAGGGAAAAATGGAAAGAAAGGCTAAAAATTCCTAATATTTTCAATATTTTAAATTCAGTTTTATTTTACTGATTCTTCATTATTAAAGCTAACTTAAGCCATACAACAACAAAAAAATAAGTACAGCAAAGCACAAAAACAAAGAGAAAGAAAGTGTTCAAAATTATTTGCACATGTATTCTAGGTGCCAAAATTATTTACACAATTTTAAAAATCGCTCAAAGAAGTTTTTGATTGGTTTTACCGTTATTCTTTGAATGAGAAAGGAATGCTTTTGCAATCATTCGAGCTCGTGTTTTTGAAATTTGTGTGTTTAAAATTTGGAAATGGCACGAAAAATTGAGTTAACAGTAGAAAAACGTGCAGAATATAATAATGGTGTTTCGGCCGTGGAACTAGGAAAAAAATATAAATATCACCGACATACCATTTATTATCACGTTTCCAAGCACAATCAATTTGGAAACGTTATTAATATTACAGGAAGGAAAGATCGCGGGCTACTACTGCAGGAGAAGACAAAAATATAACTCGCTTCGTGAAAAAAAACCATCCGAAACGATAAAAAATGTTGTTAAACTATACCAATAGTGGTAGGAAGGAAAATATTAGTAAAACAGCTGTTCGGAGAAGATTAAAAGAAGAAGGTCTCAAGGCTTATATGGTTCGGAAGCAGACCTACATTAGTAGCAAAAGCCGTCAACTTCGGTTGAAATTTGCTGAAGAATACAGGAATAAGCCGGTGGAGTTTTGGTGGCAAATCCTATGGACTGATGAAACCGCAATTTTATTGGACATAAGTTACGCGAAACAATTTTATTATTCGCACCAAAAGAACAAAAAAAATCGAGCAGTCTTTACACCAACAGGGCATTCCCAAGGCGGTAAAATTATGATATGGCGATGTATTACTTACATTGGTATTGGGCCAATTGTTAAATGCCTGGAGAAGAAGAGCTCCATATTTTATTTGCAGATTTTAAATGACGTTGCGATATTTGCGGGTGATAACTTAATAGGCAATAGTTTTATAGTGCAGCAAAATAATGCAACAATACATAAAGCTAAAATTGTTACGAAATATTTATCCGATCTTCAGCAAAATGTTTAAATTGGCCACCGCAAAGCCCCGATCTTAGTGTAATAGAAAATGTATGGCACTACCTGAAATTAAGGATCCCGGAAAAATTTGGGAAAACACCGGAAGAAGCCTGGCAACTGCTTGGAGTAAAGATTCCTACTGAAATGTTACAGAACCTGATCGATTCGATAACTAGGCGACTCGAGGAGATAATTATTGCGAAGGGTGGTAACAGTAAATATTAGGTAATGGGCTAACACGTCATTTATGGTTAGCTAAACCGAATTACTCCGTAGGTTTATAACACTTCAACCAAGTCGTGTAAATAATTTTGGCACCTAGAATACATGTGCAAATAATTTTGAACACTTTCTTATTCTTTATTTTTGTGCTTTCTGTACTTATTTTTTTGTTGTTGTATGTCTTAAGGTAGTTCTCTTGCAAAACATTTTATTTCGGATTTTTTGAAATTTGGCATGTTTGTTCGAAACAATGTCCCTCATGTGTATGTGAAATTTCAGAACGATCTGACGTACAGAAACTGAGAAATTTGATATCAAAGTTTCGATTCGATTGTATGGGCCTTATGGAGAAATGTGCCTGAAAAGGCATTTTTTTTTACATTTTTCATCACTGATAAAAAACCGCATTTAAACTTTTTTTGAAAAACTAACATAGTATTGTTGACGAATCGTTCAAAAAAAAACAAATGGTTCTGACAGTCCAGTTTTCGAGTAATTTGGATTGAAAGTCGATAAAATCTGTCAGATGGGGAGCTGGCACTTGAAAAAATCGTGTCGTCCGAACCTTCTGCCGTTTGGTATATAAGCTTTTCAAGTAATTTTAAGCATTTTTTATGATATGATATTTTTCCGGGAAGTGGATCCATCTCGAGTTAGGGTTTTGTGGGGGTAAAAAGGGGTTAAAATTGAAAAAAAAAACGTAATTTGGATTGAAAGTAGATAAAATCTGTCGGCGGTCGCACAACTCGAACGAAACGAAACAGTGAGAGGGGAGGAGCGAAAGAAGTGTGACTTTTGATGCGAATGGATTAATTTCTCGAATCGGCTGAACATAAACACTAAATTCTTGCTCGTTCAATTTTGCTGAAAAAGTTGATTCAAAAAGATTGAAAAGAAGCATAAAAAGTAAAACTCCAGAAGAGAAATTACATCGCCACGTTGTGAAAGCAAGAAAAACCGCGTTGAAGAATAAAAATGAACGATCCGAGGGAATCCAATATCAAAAGAACTGTGATATTGAATTAACTCATGCTGAAGTTATCAGCAAAGTTCACAGCAACATTTGTGACCTCTTTCAATTCCTCGATCTCATGGCTTTACTTCTCTTACATAAGGTTTTTTATTCTAAAAGCCCTTCCTACCTTTCTGATTTCCTCTTTCCTTTGCAATCCTTGAGATCCATTAAATTCCTGATTCCTTCTCATACTTCCCTAATTGGTAGTCGTTCCTTCTTTGTGTATACCCTCAGAATCTGGAATAATCTTCCAAACCATATACAGAGAATGAGCACAGCCACAATATTCAGAAAACATGCATTTCTTTTTCTATCTTCTTCTTCTCACTAGCTCTCACTATTTCTCTTACTTCCCACTTCAATCTTAATTTTAATTTTACTTTCAATTTTCATCTTTACTTTAATTTTAGTTTTGATTTTATTTTTAATTTTAACTCTAATTTTAATTTTAATTTAATTTTGAATTCAAATTTTTAATCTTATGTTTTTTTTATTCTATTCTGTTTTTTTTTTCTTTTCCCTTTAACTATGTACTCCAAAAGATGTATATCTTGTGTACTGTATCGAAATAAAATTGCTATTATTATTATTATTATTATTCAAAAAAACTCTTTACATGATATTTCAGTAAATAATTGTAATATTGTCTATTTTGATTTAGAAACATCTGGGTTGAGAACTGAAGATGAAATTTTACAAATCGGTGCAAAATTGAACGAGCAAGAATTTAGTGTTTATGTTCAGCCGATTCGAGAAATTAATCCATTCGCATCAAAAGTCACTAATTTGCATCTTGTCGCTGGTAATTTATGCTTTGGAAACAAAAAAGTCGATGCGGTGGAATTATCCGAAGCTTTGGTCGCGTTCGGCGAATTTCTTAAAAACTCATCTAAGCCTTGCTTATTAGTCGCACATAATGCGACATTCGATGCTACTCGGTTACTTCGGGCAATTATTGCTAATAATATGATAGAAGACTTTACAATGATCGTCGGCTTTTCCGATTCTTTGTCTATGCTGAAACGGTCTTTCCCAGATAGGAAAGGACCTAAAAAGTTCACGTTACAAACTTTAGCGGAATCATTTGTCAAGGAAAGTGCCGATTTTGATGGTAAATTTCACGATGCCGTTTTTGACGTAATTATTTTGAAAAAAACTCATTGCGAATCTTCAAAAAGAAAGTGAATTGTTCAAAAAGTTCACAAGTTACGAAAATTATTTAAATCAACTAGCAGAAAACGAAATAATTGGCAAAATACTTTATCAATTTTCCGAATCAAACATTTCAAAAGGTATACTGAGGAAAATGGCAAAAAATAATATGACTTTTGAGTTTTTATTGAAGACGTACATATCGCTGGTTTGCGAGAATAACGACGCAATTCAAAATTCTGTAAAATTAAACTACATGCCAAATGACCAACAATTTTTGATAATTTATAGTAAACAGACACGCAACGCCGATTTCGCGTCAACTATCGTTAGAAAGATATATCGTCAGTATTCATTTGAGACAAAACATTCTCGAGTACCTTATTTATAAAAAAATTTAAAAACGTCATTCTCTAAAATCAATCATTTTTAGTTGCGCCACTATTCTCGCAAACCAGCGATATGTTGATGAAGGCGAGAAGAAATTATTTTCCTTATTGACTCAAAATGAAGGAAACAAAAAAGCTTTGATTACAAAAGATCCAAGACCGCTGGTAAAAATTTTAGAAACTATCAAAAAGTACGCCAATAAAGACTAAATGGAAAAAGATAGGAAAAAATGTAGCAAAGAAATGCGATATTATATAAGATATTTATTTTATTAAATTGAATTGAACTCTCACACTAAATTTTAGTTCTAACTTTCGAATAATTAGAATAATTATTTACCATGTACCAAAAATAAAATGTTGTTAAAAATGTTGTAACATTTATTTACGCACACTTGTCACACTTCGTTCGCTCCTCCCATCTCACTGTTTCGTTTCGCTCGAGTTGTGCAACCGCCGACAGATTTTATCGACTTTCAATCCAAATTACGTTTTTTTCAATTTTAACCCCTTTTTTACCCCCACAAACCCCTAACTCGAGATGGGTCCACTTCCCGGAAAAATATCATATTATAAAAAATGCTTAGAATTACTTGAAAAGCTTATATACCAAACGGCAGAAGGTTCGGACGACACGATTTTTTCAAGTGCCAGCTCCCCTATTAACAGATTTTATCGACTTTCAATCCAAATTACTCGAAAACTGGACGTCAGAACCATTTGTTTTTTTTTTGAACGATTCGTCAACAATCCTACAATACTATGTTAGTTTTTCAAAAAAAGTTTAAATGCGGTTTTTTATCAGTGATGAAAAATGTAAAAAAAATGCCTTTTCAGGCACATTTCTCCATAAGGCCCATACAATCGAATCGAAACTTTGATATCAAATTTCTCAGTTTCTGTACGTCAGATAAAACTGAATTTAAAATAATGAAAATTGTTAGCCTTTCGTTCCATTTTTCCCTGTGAAATTTCGGGTGTGCAAATAATTGTGGCAACGACTGTATGTACACATGTATTTATAAGCCGCTATATAAACTGCTCATAATAATGTACTATCGTTCCATGTCGAAAAATTAAAATCACAAAACAACATTTGACACATGACGGCTACGAATTAGAAATTTAATAGAGTGGTCGTGCTCGTCGCCGAGGTACAATTTTGGGCAACTTCATAAGAATCGTGTGTATTATAAATATGTTTGACAGTAACTGCGGCGATAGTTTCGCCCGTCGCCCCAATTGTGGTTACACCATCATTCTATCCAAAAAAAATCTGATGGACAAAAAATATCTCGAAACCGACCTGAAATCATTAACTCTCGGCCTACAATTACTGCTAGTACTGCTTATAAACATTTTATTTTTCAAAAAAACATTCGATAAATGATATACAAATATATTGAACTAATTTTAGACTGACATGATAAGTAAAGTTGGAAGTAATGTTAAATGTCAAAGCAAGCGCCGCGTTCGTTGGGACGGTCATACGCGCCCTATGTTTGTTATCAACTCAACGCATGAAAGCGACGCATGAAACACGTTCTATGTGCCGGCACCTTTAGCATATGCATTAATCGATTTTCGGATGCGGCAGATTGCAAAGGCTTATGTAGCTTACAGCTCAAGTAAAAACACGCATAGCGAACAAATGCGCCTACGACACGGGTATGCACACTTCCGCTACAGGCATGAAAATCTAAAAATGCACCCGCCAGAGGTATACAGCCCTTTGTTACAGATATGAATGTAGTCGTAATAAACCATTCCAAACGCTAGTGTCATTTTATCAAGCGGTCCCCCAACTAAGTAATAACCACGTCCAATGCTGCTTGACCTGCGCAATAGGGTGGAACTTAAGTATATGGTAAAAAAAACTTTTTTGTTTTGATATCGAATAGTGATTTTTTTTCCTTTTTGAATGCCTAAACCTCACGAGGATCAAAGTTTTACCAATTTAAACAAAAAGTAATTTGAAGTTGAAAACGCAGCTTCTTACCTCATATCTGCTTAAATTAAGCGTAATATTTGCTTAATTTAAGCAAATATAAGGTAAGAGCTGCGTTTTTTACTACCATCTGTGGTGGGTGTGTGTCGACTTCCAACCTCTTCCCTTTGTTAATTTAGTTATTCAACCTAGTGTGGCTTAGAATCCTTTTTAATTCCAAAATTTGGCGTAATATTGCGGGACTTCAACTTTCCCAAGATAAAACCATCTCTAGCTTCTGATCCACCCACGCTTCAGGCGGCTTCCATGACAGTATGCCAAAGAAAACATAGAAAATCAGGTATTTCTCTTGTTAGTACCATTTTTTTCAATTGTTCGTCAGAAAAGTCTGACAAGACAGTAGGTTCCGTCAGCTTGAAATCATTCCAATTTATTAAATCGAAATATGTATTCAGAAGCTTCAAAATTAAGAACAGGAACTTTAAAACTTTTCTTAGGTTTAGATCTAGTTGCAATAATCCTTCTACCCACAAGGTCTCTGATATCTTTCCGGGCATCAGTTAACATCGTTAAAAGGATATTTTCATGATTACCACAGAAGGCATTTCTTTGGGTAACTGGATCGACGATGTCTTTATACTGTTTTTTAAGGTATCTGGAATAGTGATGAGCAAAAATGGTGTTGGTCTTGGCAGGGCCGGATTAAAGCATAGGCAACATAGGCGCTCGCCTAGGGGCCCGCACCACAAAGGGGCCCGCACCACACACAAAAATATTTTATGCAGTTCAACACAAAAGACACAGACTTTGACGCGCAGGCGGATAGATTATGTTTCTACTGAAAATGATCATAGAAATTGCTACTTCCAAATATTACAACTCAAGCTATTTCAAACTATGCAACAACCATGGCAAGAAGTTACGATTTCGGCCAGTTGGGGGGGCGCAAACTTTTTTTCAACTCAGTAATATTGAGCTAATAAATATTTAAAATTTATGAAAGAAGGGAAAAAGCGTATATGAGCCATTGAGTCGCTCCTGCATTTGCGCGAATTTGTGTTCTAACCTTCCTAAGATAGCTTCTACAGCGCAACGACCACGCGAAGTAGTTCAGCTCCCCCGGAGTATAGAGTATAGGTGGTCCTAGTTTCGCTTGTCTAAACAAATCAGAAAGAAAATCTCTTGTGCTCTTGTAGTGGATAGCTGTGTGACATTTCAACAATCCAATCAGAATTAGACTGCCCAAACTTTGTATTGGATTACACATTACACATGGTTTTTACAAAAGGTAAGTGCGAGTTCTGTTTATACAGCAGTATTCAATAACCTCAAAGGATAGAAAATGTCGTCGATGACTGCCAGATTACAGATTCACGGGCGTATTTGTATAGTTTTCTTGCCGTTGTCGTACGAGTTTAAGTAGAGTGCGTATCCTCTTCTTCTATTTTCAATCATATCTTCGTAATCTTGACCAACGACCAAACAAAAATTGGTTCAGAGTTTCTGATCATTATTTTCTTTTCACCTTGTTTCATTTTTCCTCCTTTACAAAAGGCAAAATACCAAGCGGCTTGCTTAGCAGAAGTGTTTCATATTACAGAGTGCTCTTGAAATATCCCTAGCTTGGTTATTCGAACAGAATGATCTCGGTCGAAGGGAAATTTGACGGAGTTAATAAAAATACAGCCAAAGCTAACATAACCTGCTCGGGTGAAGGGGAATCGTTCCAGTTGTCCAAAATTCGTATTGTTTCGCCTGGTGTGATGCTCTTAGTCAATGTAGCCTTTTTTTGAGTCTGAGGATGACCCTGGCAATGCCCAGCTGGAGGTGTCCGAAATTCCTGTAGATGACGTCTCCAGGTCTATACCACAGTTTTGTTTATTACGCAAGTCCCCTTATTAATAAACGAACTGATTCATCAGAATTGTTTCTCTTTACCGACGTGGAAACGATGAAACGATTAGCTCTGACAATTCGCCCCTATTGTGATTGTCGAGTCGATAGTCGATTCTAAAATGATGCCTGAATCCGT
This sequence comes from Thereva nobilitata, assembly GCA_963855945.1. NCBI lineage: Eukaryota > Metazoa > Arthropoda > Insecta > Diptera > Therevidae > Thereva > Thereva nobilitata. The sequence goes on from OY979695.1 coordinate 80,413,917, forward strand.
ATTGCGAATTTCGTCAATGCGAAATATTTGTCGATTTTATCGACATTTAAAGTCGATAACTATGCTTTTCGTGTTTGTTCAAGGCGATTCTTTTACGCCTAGGGGCCACCAGATCCTTAATCCGGCCCTGCGTCTTGGTCTTGCACATTTGTCTTGCACATTTAGCAAGACCAAGACTTAGCTCTGCTCGCAAGACTAACCTAAGTGAACAAGACCCAGACCAAAAGCAAGACTTTAGCAAGAGTCTCGCAAAATTCTCAACAACACTATCATCATCAGATTCTGATGTTTGGTCTTCGCGTAAAAATAAATGACACGGAACACAAAAGAGAGTACCACTATGATTCCGTTTAAATATGTATTTACGAACGTAACCCAATGTTACTCTTAACATAACACCATTGCGGAAACAAGGATCCACTTTGATTTCTTCAAGCTCGACATTATTATTGTTATTAATATTATTATTAGCATTCTTATTACATGAAGGAATGTATAATAAACAATTGAATTAATTTTTATAAAATAAAACTAAAGTACAATAAGTATCATATCTATTTTTTAACCGACTTCAAAAAAGAGGAGGTTATCAATTCGACGCGTAGGTATGTTTTTTTTGGTCCTGTTCACGCATAACTTTGTAACGCAATAACTTTTTTCTTTTTTTCTTTTTTTGCTTGAGAGGGTCCCACGGTGGTCCTATGCAATTTTTTTTAAATTCTGAAAAAGGAGTTCGAAGGTAGGCTTAAAAAACTGGTAAAATTAGTACACCTTGAACAGATAGAATTATTTCAAATGTATCACAAAATTCTTTATTGTCACCAAATACTTAAGAGGGACTTGGCGTAGCGTCTACGTAAAAGTCTACCGAACTAATTATCGCGGGTTCAAACCCCGGATCGGACAGTTCGACTTTTTTCTTTTTTTCTCTTCTAAATTCATTCTGATTGGATTAATCTTGTAAAGAATTATTACATACTCTTCGGTGAGAAATTCCATGCATACTCATGTACACTGTAAGAGTATTATCCTTTGAATTGGAGAACTATTTAACCGAATTTATGATTTATTTTTTTAAATTCCCCAAAAAAATGAATTTTTGGAATTTCACTTTTTCACCAACTTGAAAAAATTATAACGTTATTTTTTTTCACTCACGCATGCGTGCACTATTTGTTAGCAGATTAACTACTGCACAAATGGGCCTAAATATACGCGGAGCAGAAGAAACAGCTTTTTTGGGGAAGAGAGGCGTGCGGACGTGAAAAAAGTAGAGAGTTTCAGGCTTCCGGGGAAACTTTTATAGTTCTGTTTAGACGATTCGCTTCCAGGAGCGTGCCTTACGAACTTTGTGGATGAAGGGGGAAGTGGGCATGATGAGAGGTACCACCCCACTTCTCCCCTCATCAAACAAGTATGTGAAGAACGTTCCATGAAACGAAGGGACTCAGCAGGCCTCTAGCTGCATATCGGTAACTTAAAACTCTTCGGTGAGAAATTTCATGCTTACTCATGCAGACTGTAAAGCTAGGTTTCCACTTGCACACTTAAGTGGAGCAAAAGAAAAATGGAAGTCCACAAAAGTGTAGAAAACGTTTACATTTATAAACTTATGTAGCATTACACTCGAAAAAAAGTGTAGAAGAACACTTTGTTCCTTCCACTTTTTTGAGTGTAAATACAAAAATGGAAGTACTGTTTACACATAACAAAAATATTCCAGCACCACTTTTATATTTTTTCATTTTATTTTTCTCATTAGAATACTGGGTTTTTAATTTCGTGATTTTTGATTTTATTTCCCCGGGTGGCATATTTAATTTTTCTCCAATTAATCTTAATGCTTCATGTCTTTTTATTTTATTTTTGTATCCTTTACAAGTAACATCCCAAAGAACAGTGGATTCTTCTAATGATTCTATTAGAGACAATGTCATATCTCTTGTCCACACAATTTTACTCATTTCGGTTATTCTGTTGAACAAATTATAAAGAAGAAATTTATTAATGGATAAATTACGCAACACAAACCCTTTTCTTAACTCGCTTTGCAATATACTTTTTGAATGAATACTTCACAGAAAAGCCTAGTGCTAAGTTCCAGCCTAGTACTGAGTTCGGCGCTAAACTGAATTTTAGCGCGTCTCCAAAACGGAGAACTTAGTACTAGGCTTTTTCCCCGCTAAATTAAATTTCCATACAAAATTTAGCGCGAAAATGTATCAAGCTAAATTTTAGCGGTATCTTGAGCGCATGGGCCGGTTTTACACGACCGGACACCGAACAGACAAAACGAACGAACAAACTGGGGTTTATTGGAAAGAGGGTGAAAGAGGGTCCGGTTTTCCATCGTCCTCTCTCACACTCTTCCCCATAAACCCCGGCTTGTTCGTTCGTTTTGTCTGTTCGGTGTCCAGTCGTGTAAAACCGGCCATGCAGTAATAAGATCGCCGCTAAAATACTCCCTAAATCGACGTTTCTAGTTCTGTAAAACAGATGGCAGCAATGTTAAGTCTCCTCATTTTTAGCTGCATTTTTTATCGTGCAGGCACCTTATTTCACGCTAAATTAGTTGAAAAAACAACAATTGATAAAAAATAAATAGAAAAATGAGGTTATTTACGGTTGTAGAAGTTTCAAGTGCAGAAATAAAACTAAATTAAAAGTTTGAGCACGAAAAAATAGTAAAAATAATAAATAATTCTGTGTGTTTAGAATATTTTGAAACACGTTTTAAATATTTCTATATTTCCAGTGGATTTTGAGGAGTTTTATTTCGAAGAAGACGTTGAAATTCAACCCAAAAAAAACGTTAATAAGAACTTTCTCTACAATTCTACATTGTCGAATTTTATCTTTCTAAAAAAGGGTACAAGTTTGGAGACGCGCTAAAATTTCGTTTAGCGCCGAACTAAAGTACTAGCCTAAAGAACTAAACAGTTGTCAAAAAGTGTACAGCTCCACTCAGAAATTATCAAAATAGGTTTGAAAACTTTTAAGTGGCGACAACTTTGAATACACTCGCTTCCATTAAGTGGTATGCCTGGTTTACATATATACACTTATGAGTGGAAGTGGAATATAAAAATGTAACGTTCCAGTAAATGTAAACCTACACTTTGTGTTTACACTCATAAACTTGCTTACACTTAGTGGAATGTTACATTTCCACTCGAAAAGTGTGCAAGTGGAAACCTAGCTTAAGAGAATTATCCTTTGAATTGGAGAATTATTTAGCCCAATTTCCGATATGACTTATGTAAATATTTAGCCAGTATATAGCAACACTCTCTCCTAGCACAGGGAGTAAATACCTGCCTCTCGTCCAAGGGTTCCGAGTTCGATTCTCCGGGCTGTTGCATTTTTTTTCAATCGACTTTATATTCTCACAATAAATTTGATTAAATTTTGTTTTTTAATTTCATTCGGGGAATTTTGTTTCATACTCATACTAAATAAGTTTTTTTTATTAAATAACTCCGAAAGTACGCAAATACATTATTGCAAAAACTATTTAGCTACTGCCTCGATCCTTTCGACGACGGCGTGTTATACTTATCGTAATAAATAATTTTTTTTAAACTGGCCCCGAAAAAAATGAACGGACTAAAAAGTACGAAATAAAATAAATTTTTAAAAACCTACTTCAAAAAAAAACAATACCGTGATGCACAAAAAAGGACGAAATAATTGTTGGTAGTTCTTTACAATACTAATCCCATCAGAATGTATTTAGAAAGAAGAATCACTTTTGAAAAAAAAATTTTGTAATTCTTTACAACATTAATCCAATCAAAATGGATCTAGAAAGAAGAATCACTTTTGAAGACGGTGCCAGGTTGACTTTCATTGCACTAATCTTGCTTCGAAAATTGTTTTCATTTCTTTGTTAACCTTATGCACTTAATACATCGCCCCGAAAACAGGTGTTAGCACCGTCTTCAAAAGTGATTCTTCTTTCTAGATTCATTCTGATTGGATTAATGTTATAAAGAATTACAAAAATATTTTTTCAAAAGTGATTCTTCTTTCTAAATCCATTCTGATTGGATTAGTATTGTAAAGAACTACCAACAATTATTTCATCCTTTCTTGTGCATCACGGTATTGTTTTTTTTAAGTAGGTTTTTAAAAATTTCTAATTTTTCTAAACGGTTACGATAAGTCTTGCAAAAACAAGAACCGATCTCGCAAGAACAAGACCAAGACTTAGCTGGGTTCGCAAGACCAAGACCAACTGAACAAGAACAAGGCCAAGACTATATTAGTCCTGTCTTGTTCTTGCGTTTGCTCATCATTAATCTGGAACAGTTAATCATTTCCCACAAATTATAAAAAGGTTTTACTTTAATATTAAACCACATATGACTGTAAATTTTAATGATGTATTCGGCAAGAACCTTTAAATTGTAAGATGGTGTTTTACACGACACATATAAATGCAAAAGTCTGTTGGTTGTTGTTAACCAACGAGAGTGGGAGAGTTTTCCAAGGTTCCTTTTCGCTGTCTTTTGGAAATATTCCGCTTGATACTGCATGGCAAATTTAAAACAATACGTTTGGTCCGTACTTAAGTCCTCAAAATTCACATTCACATGTTTCAATTTTTTTATAATCCTGAATTTTCATATCTTCGCTTTCTTCGAGTTGTTTTCCTATTAGCCCAGAAAATCCCTTAGGTCCCGTAGTTTTCCCATCGAGTCGTTAAAATAAGTACATAGGTACCTGAAGGGGAGCTCATACGTATAAGCATATTATTATGCATTGTATGTGATATTGAAAGAATGTCTGGGGCAAAGAAGGAAACCGTCAATATTTTGCTCAATATTACTGCACAATATTATTGATAGTCTAGTCTTTAATCTCACTTAAGTAAAAGACACTATGAAAGCCACCGCCAAACACTATGAACGCCAATCCAAACTAAACTATACATTAATTACGAAACTAAAAAACCTTCTTCATTTTGTTTCGCATCATATAAATTTATTGGTAGGCTTAAAAGGCGTAATGTAGTTTTTTCGCGTTTTACTAATTTTTTCTAGAAATTCAGAGGCTTTGAGGAACCGGTAAATATCATTTTAAATTTAAAAGTAAAATATTTTCGTTATATGGAGTAAAAAAGAAAACAAGTTTTCACTATTATAATATTAAATTCGAAACTTCGTTTTTTAGTTCCACCCTACTGCGCAATCGAACCATAACCGATCTACTGATTATGCTTAATGGCACTTTTTATAGTCACCAAGTTAATTGCCCGTTTTCTTCGTCCTATACAATTTTTAAGGCCCCAATTTTGCTCCCTTTAGTCTAAAAAAGTTCGGGCTTGTAGGATTTGGAAAAGCAGAATTTTTACTCAGGCGTATCGTGTTTATTTCATGCTAAGTGCGGCAAGTCTGATTTTTACTCACATGTATCGTGCCTGTTTCACGCTAAGTGTGAGCGAATTCTATTTTTACTCAGGCTTACCATATCATGCAGGCGTTTTGACGTTGTGCGTGCCTGTTTCAGGCTAATAACAGGCGAGTTTGATTTTTACTTGGGAGGGGATATAAATTCAAACTTATAAAAGCCCGTTTACATCTCAAAACGCAAATTGGAGCTCCTTTATGGCACAGAAATTTGTATGTATTTCTTTGTCTGGAATCCATGGCCGTGGGTCGCTAGCCAACAGGTACACAGGGGGACCAACACGCTGCTTTGTGCTCCGTGCCGTAACTGTCTGTGCTACACTGCTGGAAGCGCGACTACACCCTCCTCGTGGGGCGACTGGAAACAGACTCCTGGCATGGTCATGTCTCTACCAGGAGTGCTGGCTGATGGTAGTCGGGCGGAGAGAAGAACACTCTTGAAAAAATCACCCCAATCTAAGGTGAAACAGAATATGCCGAGAGACGCATGGCCAAGGGGGTGCTTGGTCTCTAATATCCGAACTCTGGATACCTGGCGTCCTCCAGTTTTAATTAGCCTTCCCGCAGTATACGGGCTCGCTGTGGGTGACTTACTTTCCCGTACACTCGTGGGTCCATATATGGAATTTAATAAAAAAAAATAATGAGCTTGATGCAGCTCCGACAGCATCAACCTCATCAATTGTGACGATGGCCACATCTCAAGTGTCCATAGGGACGCAAGAGATAGCAATTGCCTCAACGCGCGGAGCCATTGGGCACGCAAGTTGTGAACCAATTGCTTCAACGAGCGGAGCCACTGGGCACGTAAGTTGGAAACCAACTGCTTCGACCAGCGGAGCCATTGGGCACGCTGGTTCTGCACACGGTAAAGACGAGTCTTTAGACTCAGAATCCGTCTGCAGCGCAGACTCGGACAGTGTGTGTTCGGTTATTTCCGGAGACACAACCATTGCCCGAGGCTTTGAAAAGATGGAGCTTGACAAACCTGGGTTTGTTAAGCTCTCCAACCGCCAGAAAAAATGCTTCCAAAAAGCACTGGCAAAAGGCCTATCCAGGGATATGGCCCTGGAAAAAGTTTTGGCAAAGCCCTCCAAAAAAACTGAGCTGAAGAGGGTTCGCTCAGAGGAGGAAACTCCGGAACGTCCGGAACAGAAGAGGATCAAGACGACCAAAGGGCCCACTCGCCCCACCTTTCGCCAGGTGGTAAGCAGTGTTAAACTTGGCCTCATCTCGACTGACATGGTCAACCACCCCCTGACACCTGAGCAAATGGCACAGCTGCAGGAGGCGATCGTCGACGTCGTTATCGAAAAAGCAGGCGGCGAAGTCAAGCCGTCTTTCGAAGGGAGCTTCCAAGAAGAGGCTGGTTGCTGCTAGTCTGCTCAAACCCTGACACAGCAGAATGGGTGAGGAGTAATGTCTCCTTCATTACAAACAAGAGTGCTCTTGATATCACTCTGGTGGAAGAGGGTAACTTCCCTCAGACTCACGTCATACGAGGCTACTTCCCCCAGAGTGGTATCTTAACCAATGAGAAAGTGCTGGCGACTATCGCCGCACAAAACTCGGTTCCCGCTGACAAATGGAAAGTGGTCCAGAGGCGGGTGAGTGAAAACACTCTTCACTTAGTCATGGTAGTGGATTCCGCTTCCATGGCTAAGTTGATTAGTCTGAAGGGGAAAATCGCCTATCGATTCTCCCACATCAGGCTGATTCTTAAGGACAAAGATCCTTCACCGAAGCAGCCACAAGGGCAGGGTTCGTCGTGTGACGCACAGACCATAGGGTCTGAATTGGCACCTCCCAATGCTTCTGGTGTTACCGAGGACTGCAGTAATGCCGTCACCTTGGCCATAAGGCCAACTGGCGACGGAGCTGCGCTCGCACCGACTCCGGGACCATCTGGCGTTGTTCCAGATCCGCCTACCGCATCTGCCGCAAGCGCCAGGGAGCCTGTGACAGAGCTAACAGCGGGGCGGAAAAGGAACACTCCTGGCGACCCTGGAGTCGGAGCACGGGGCAAATCAGCACCCCCCAAGGGCAAATGCGGTAGGACAAAGGGTCCTAGACAAGCCAAGAAGACCCGGCTTGTCATACGCTCCTTGGAGAAAAAATGAGCGCCATAAGGGCACTCCAAATGAACTTGCACCACGCGAAAGGGGCTTCCTCCACCCTGTCCAAGACTTTCGCGGAGGCATCTTACCCTTGCTCTTATTCAGGAGCCTTGGCTAACCGATGGCAAAGTCAGAGGACTTTCCACCGGCTCAAGTAAACTAGTATATGATCGGAGATGCGGGACGCCTCGTGCTGCCCTTTTAATTGACAATCGTGTCACTCATCTCTCCATTACTAACTTCATTTCCAGAGATCTAGTGGCGATCTCGGTTGCGGTTCCCACAGCCAACGGATTCCAAGAAATTGTCCTTGCGTCCGCTTACTTTCCGGGGGATGTAGCAATAGTGCCACCCCAGGAGGTTCAAGAACTGATTGAGTTATGTCACAAGACGAACCGACAATTCGTCATCGGTTGTGATGCAAATGCTCACCACTCCATTTCGGGGAGTACCGATGTAAACGAAAGGGGTGAGTGTCTCCTAGAATTTATTGTTATGAACAACATAGACATTGCAAATAAGGGATGCAAACCCACTTTTGTCACTGCTAGTAGAAAGGACGTGCTGGACCTCACCTTCACCAGCAGGCTTCTCTCCGACAGGATTGAAAACTGGCGTGTTTTGGACGAGGCTTCACTGTCGGATCATTTGCACATTAGGTTCGACATTGTGGGCCTCCTACATATCCGCTCCTCTTCTTTGGTTCCTAAGAAAACCAACTGGTCTAAGTTTCAGGGGCTTGTGGCCTCGAAATCAGACCTGCTTGCCGCTTCTATCACCTCAGTGTGTGAACTAGAGAATGCGGCCACGCAGCTTACTGACGTGCTGATCTCCTCCTACCATGACAGCAACACTGTCTCTTCCTTTCAGTCGTCACGTAAAGTACCCTGGTGGAACGACAGATTAGCTGAAATGCGTAGGGATGTTAGGAGATTGTTCAATAGAGCAAAACACACCGGGCATTGGGATGAATACAGGTTCACCCTCACAGCCTATAACAAGGAGTTAAGACGGTCCAAAAGGATTGCCTGGAGGAAGCACTGTGAGAGCCTTCAGACTCTATCAGAGGCGACTAGACTCCAAAAACTACTTGCAAAAGACTCCTTTAACGGAGTGGGCCTTCTCAAAAGGGAGGATGGCTCCTACACCTCTAACCATGAAGAAACTTTGAGGTACTTGCTCAGCGAGCACTTTCCAGGTCAATCCTCCAGACCGCTTATCCATTGGATGCTGGGTGTAGTCATAGGACCATCCCAGACCGCTATTCCCGAAGTATTTCTGGGAACATCTTTGACCGCGACAAGGTTAAATGGGCAGTGGCCTCTTTTCAACCCTATAAATCCCCGGGAGGGGATGGTATTTTTCCGGCACTCCTTCAGAAGTGCCTCGATCTGATTATCGACAACCTGGTCTGCCTCTTTAGAGCCAGCTTCAACTGGGGATACATCCCTACCATCTGGAGGAAAGTCGTGGTGGTTTTTATCCCCAAACAGGGCAACAGGCCCCTGGAGCTGCCCAAATCGTACAGACCTATCAGCTTAACCTCTTTTCTTTTGAAAACGATGGAAAGGCTGCTAGACCTTCATATTAGGTGCAAGCTGGAGCTCTCCCTTACTCTACATAGCTCCCAGTTCGCTTACTCTAAGGGTAAATCAACAGAGGTTGCTTTACACCACCTGGTCAGCAAAATCGAGAAAGGCTTTCTCGCTAAGGAAACTGCTTTATGTGCATTCCTTGACATCGAAGGTGCTTTCGATAACACTGGCTATGATTCTATTTCTAGAGCATTGGCTCTCAGAAACCTGGATCCTCACACAATTGAGTGGATAAATGCCATGCTTGTAGATCGTGACATTTCTTCTACCCTAGGTGTCTCCACCATTAGTGTTAAAGCTATTAAGGGCTGCCCTCAAGATGGAGTCCTATCCCCGTTACTCTGGTCACTAGTTGTGGATGAACTTTTGACCAAACTATCCGAATCTGGTTTCGATGTCATCGGCTATGCAGATGATCTTGCCATCGTCGTCTCTGGGAAGTTTGACCTGACCATTACAGAGGTCATGAGAACAGCACTACGAGAAGTTCAAAGATGGTGTACCACGGAGGGTCTGTCAATCAACCCAAAAAAGGCTGTCTGGTACCTTTCTCCAAACGTTACAAAGTGGACCTAGGTCCTATTTGCATCCAGGGTACCACAGTTGAGTACTCAGACTCAGTCAGATATTTGGGAATAAAGTTAGACAAGAGACTGAACTGGAACGCTCAAATGGACTACGCCATCAGTAAAGCCATAAGGGCCATATGGGCCTGCAAACGGCTTTTGGGTTAGACATGGGGTCTTACACCACAAATGATGTACTTGATGTACAACACGATCGTGGTCACCTATGCCGCTATAGTCTGATGGCCTAAGACTAAACAGGTTACGGCGATCCTTAAGTGCAGCAAACTACAACGGCTTGCTTGCCTCTCCATTACTGGAGCTATGCGGATCTGTCCCACAGCTGCGATGGAGGCAATCATTGGATTGACTCCATTGCATATCTTCATATGGAAATCCGCGGCCATAAGTGCCTTGAGACTTCAGATATCATCCAACTGGCCCTATACAGTCAAAGGACACATGGATATCCTTGACAATATCCCAAACATTTCCATTTGCCGCGTATCCGACCATATGGTTGGTGAACTGCGGTTCCAAAGGAAATTCAGGGCGATTATCCCGGATCGTTCTGAGTGGGAAGAACTTATTCTTCCTGGGGATCCAAAACATCTCCACTGGTTCACCGACTGGTCAAAGATGGAACATGGTACAGGAGCTGGTGTCGCAGGACCCAACTCCAAGGTCTCGATTGCAATGGGTAAGTGGCCCTCTGTATTCCAGACTGAAATACATGCCATTGCGACCTGCGCTAGGCTCAACCTTGAGAAAGGTTTGAGAGGCGCCAACATTAAAATCTTTTCTGACAGACTAGCTGCCATCAATGGACTCTCAACGTGGAAGTTTTCTTCCAAAACAGTTGCAGGGTGTTTTGACTTACTCCAGAGCCTGACCAGAAGAAATAACGTCTCGCTCTGCAGGGTCCCCGGACACTGGGGTATCGAGGGCAATGAGGCTGCAGACAGCCTCTCGAGGGAGGGGTCTGAGACGTTGGTCCAGGGCCCAGAACCCTTCTGTGGCATCTCATGGTCCACCTCCAAGTCCCTGATAGAGGAGTGGATTAAGGGACTACACCTTGCCTATTGGGAATCAATCCCAGGTCTTAGACAGGCTAAATATCTTATAAGACCCTTTGCCTTTAGGGGTACTATCACTTTAAACAGAGCGGACCTAAGGCTGTTGGTGGGTTATCTGACTAGCCATGTAGGACTGCGGTACCACCTCCACAACCTAGGACTGTCTCAAGAGACAGAATGCCGACTCTGCCTGGAAGGCGACGAGACTTCCACACATATTCTTTGCGAATGTCCTGCTCTGATCTGGCTTAGAAGAAGAACGTTTATCAGAGAGTTTATGAGCCCCGCTCAAGTCCGCTCTTCTTCAATTAAAGACCTTCTTGCCTTCGTCCGGAAGGCTGATAGTCTGTTCCGCTAGTGGGGTACGTACACAATAGGCCTAACTTGGCCGCAGTGTTCACCATATGGGTTGCCCCTCATTCCTTAATAATAATAATAATAATAATAATAAGAAAAGAAATGTCTGTGCTATAAAACAGCTCCAAATTGCACTTGGGATGTATTTTTTGTCCTTAAACTGTCCTTAATTGAGGCAGAAAATTATATATGAAAATTGTTCACGACTGAGATAAACTTGCAGTTACCTTACATTCGGCCTTGAATGCAAATTGTACTCAGTACTCGATTCCACCCTATAAGTAATGATATATGTAAGTAAAAGTACTCAGTCAAAAGTATCGAGTACTGATATGAGTAGAATCGAAAGCCAAATACTCATATGAGTAAAGAATCGAGTACCGATTCCGTATTCCTAACCGCATATGTCGATAGTATTCAACAACTGCTTGAACTTAGAATATTTCCAAAATATTTCGAAAAAGGCTAAAATTATCCCGATCCCCAAACACAGTAAGGCCACAAATCTAGAAGACTTGAGACCTACTTCACTACTATCTAATGTGGGTCAATTACCAAAAAAACTAATACTAAAAAAATTGAGCCATTTACTAAAGAGCATGAAATAATACCGAAGTATCAATTCAGCTTCGAAGGGAGCACTCTACGGAGCACGCCTTACTCCTTTTCCATGACACAATCTCTATAAACCTACGAGAAAGCAAATGCACAGTAGCCTGTGCTTTGGACCCCTAGCTGGCTCCAGACTGAAGTCGTGAACACCCGCGAACAACTGTGAACGCGAGTGTGGATGGCGCCTTGTTTTCCGTTCCGAGTGGATACGACGTGAGTGAGGAGCCGCCTTTAAGAAAGCCTTTGATAATGAATGGCATTAGGGCCTTATATACAAATGAATGCATTAGACAGTAGAGACTACTCGTTTAACATTGTCAACATGATTTTCAGTTTCCTATCTAAATAGACCAGGAGCAACACAAATTGGAGAGTTAAGGAGTATCCACACATATCAGGGACGTGCCCGGTACTTTCGATTTTTGCTCCGGCCCGGACACGGACATGTGTGAACGAGTTCGTATAAAATGTACGCACCGATATTTTTTGAACCCCTGACGGAACACTAATATGTGTAGATACTCCTTTACTCGTTCACACATGTCCGTGTCCGGGGAACACGGCCCTGTGACGTCCCGGGCACGGCCCTGATGTGTGTGGATACTCCTTTAATCTCTAAACCGTTTAAAATTGAATCGAGTCCTCCAAGGCTCCATTCAAGGCCCCAAGCTATTCAATATATTTATACACAACTTCCCTCACCCTCCCTTAACCCTTAACACAGAATGCATACAATACGCTAACGATACACTTGTTTGGGCTACAAGTGCCTCACCCATTAAAGCCACGGAAGTACTCCAAACACACGTCAACAAAATAATAAATTACCTAGATAAATGGAACATAGAAATTAATCAGGGGAAAAGTTTAATAACCTTCTTCAGGAATCCCTCAGGTAAAGGATATAGAAACGCGCCACGGGAATCAAAACTTTGCAAAATATCCATTAATGGTCACACAATACCACCCAAAGATTTTATGAAGTACAGGAGTCCAGATGCATCACAGATTCAAGTGGAACCGACACGTAATACTCAAACTGAAAAACCCGTATAATACTAGCAAGCCTAAAGCCGTTAATTAATTCTAAGGCCTGAAACACATTCAGGGTAGCAAGCACCAAGCTGCAAGTACCAAGCATCAAATATAAGTTTAAAACAACGTAAACCTTATGACAGCTTTCACATTCGCGGTAGCAAGCATCATTTGATACCAGTACCAAATGATGCTTGGTACCCAAGTTTGGAAAATTTTAAATTTTGCTACTTGATGCCTTAGTTAAGCCAACAGAAAAATGTTATTTTCATAGCTCTCAAAGTGTCGACAGGTTGTGTTTCCTTTGTGGCAAATAATTTTTACATTAATGTGTTATTATTAAAAATGGAAGAAAAAAAATAGAGAAAACTTTGTCAAAACAATTTGCGTTGTTCGGGTTCATTAAGTTCTCTTGTCCAAAGCCTTCTATTATTTATTACGAAATCAATCATAACCATAAATTGCATTGCAGACCAAAAGCAACGTTTCACATTCGTCTTCAAAATCCATATTGTTTTCTAGTTAGTAGTGACAATTTATAAATATGTTAAGTTGCCAATACTGCATGATACTCGAGGCTTGGAGCTCTGAATATGGTTTCTTTCGGTATCAGATGCTTGGTACTTGCGACTTGGTACTTGCGGCTTGGTGCTTGCTGCTCTGAATGTGTTTCACGCCTAAGACGCTTCCAATAGAAGCTAGTACGACCAGTTCTAGCCAACGCCTTTCCCTTATGGTGTCCAATATCCCCAACGGTGGCAAATGAGTTTAAGGTTTTCGAAAGGAAAATACTAAGGCATTGTACCTCCCTCTATATGGCAGCGGAAAATAAATGGTATGCCAACAAAACTATAAATGAATCGGCGAAAATTACACTAGTCCTGAGCACATAAATGGTTCAGGTAATGTAAAAAAGACTTCGCAAACTAATCATACACCCGATTGAATTGGTAAGAAAAATAGCCAGTGAAGGCAATATTCATTCAGTTATAGGACAATCCTACCTCTCCCATTTTAACTTACTTTATCCCAATAGCTTAATACTTACCTAATAAGAAACAATGTGACTTAAAATACAATACTTTGAACAAACAAATGTACAAATGTTAAGAGAACTAATTATACATTGAATGAAACTAGACTAGCGTAAGGTAACTATTAGTAAAAAATGTAAATAAGTCAATATTATCTCGACCTATAAGCACTAACCAAAGAATTAAGAAGTGCAATTTCACAATAGACTAAGATACGTTGCACATTTTAAATATGTACTATTAATAAGTATTAGTAAGAAGTCACGAAGTCAAATATAGCATCGACTCATTAGTCATTAATTTCCTGTTTATTTTTTTCTTTTCATCCCCATTAATTTTATTTTCCCCTTATTTATTTTGTAACCTCAGTCAAATAGGCCAAGTGAAAGCGGCAGAGTTAGGCCTTCCGCACACTTGTCCATAACATCAAAACAAAAACCGGTTTTATAGGCAAGGGGTCGCAAGGAAGACAGTTTTTCTTCCATAATTTTCCATCATTTGTTCACCCAAACATTTTCTGGTTTCACCGTCCATTACACTAACACAAGCATGTTTTCGTTCTCGGCAAAGCTGCTTCGCTGTGCTACACACTACTCCATAGGCATAACAATCGTTACACGAAAATGATGGAGAAAAGTGAGTTCCGAGTGTACCATCGAACTCATATTAAAACCGGTTTGAAATTATGGACAAGTCTGCGAAGGGCCATAAGGTCGATTCGCAATTTTGCTGTCGATTCGCACTTAAACGTCAACGTTACGTGAATTTGGCCGTTCAGTCTAAAAAAAATAAAATAGAGTATTGTCTTATTCCGTATTGCTAATTTAAATTGTTATTTGGAATGTGAAAATTTAATAATAAAAAGTTAGCAATGATCGCATTAATTTTGGATAAGGAAGAAAATTTAAATTTAGCAGCAAAAAATAAATTTTTAAAAACCGACTTCAGAAAAACCAAAAATAATGCACAAAAAACCGAAAATAATGCACAAAAAAGGATAAAATAATTGTTTGAAATTCTTTACAACATTAATCCAATCAGAATGGATTTAATAAGAAGAATCACTTTTGAAGACGGTGCCAGGTAGTAGTTGACTTTCATTGCATTAACTATTGCTGCGAAAATTGTATTCATTTCTTTGTTAGCCTTATGCCCTTAATACATCACCCCGAAAACAGGTGTTGGCACCGTCTTCAAAAGTGATTCTTCTTATTAAATCCATTCTGATTGGATTAATGTTGTAAAGAATTTCAAACAATTATTTTATCCTTTTTTGTGCATTATTTTTGGTTTTTTGTGCATTATTTTTGGTTTTTCTGAAGTCGGTTTTTAAAAATTTATTTTATTTTATTTCGTACTTTTTAGTCCGTTAATTTTCCTTCGGGGGCAATATAAAAAAAATTATTTACTACGAGAAGTATGACACTCAGCCGCGCGCCGTCGAAAAGAATTGAGGCAGTAGCTAAATAGTTTTTGCAGTAATGAATTTGCGTATTTTCGGAGCAATTTAAAAAAAAAACTTATTTAATATGAAACAAAATTCCCCAAAGGAAATTAAAAAGAAATATTTATTGGGTCGATTGAAAAAAAAATTGCTCCAGGTCAAAGAATCGAACTCGCAACCTCCAGGACGAGAGGCAAGCCTTTCAGTCGTTGTGCTACGGGAGATTGTTACAACAAGATGGCTAAATACGTAAATAAAGCTTTTCAGAAACTGCTTTAAATAGAATTTCATTCCAAAGGAATACTCTCTTACAGTCTGCATCGCACCGAAGAGTTTGTAATTCTTTACAACATTAATCCAATCAGAATGGATTTTAGAAAGAGAAAAAAAGAAAAGAAGTCGAACTACCCTCCGGGGTTTGAACCCGCAATTTTTATTTGCAGGTCAACGCCTTTTTTTTTTTTTTTTTAAAAGCATTTTATTTTCATATCTTATATCTAACCTAACATAAATGCAGCTAATGCTTAAAGCTACTTATTCTATCCTATTCTAAACTATCTAACTTACTGGCCCTCAGCAGGCGCTCTAAATTACTCACTATCTTATCTAACTTATGCCTTTCAGCTAAAACTTATATATGTATTTTTACTTCATAAAAAAGATCTTTATTTTTGGCTTACTTCTAAGAAAAATTACTAAAAAAAAAAACTTAGAAACTATATATATATATTTTTTATATAAAATAAAACTTAAACTAACTTGACTTACTTAACCTAACTAGCCTAGATATCTGGGCAGGGGATAGCAGAAGCAATGCTGCTTCGGCTAACCCCCGTCCAGGCGACGGGCTTCCATGGATTCGAGATATACAAAACATCAAGAGTTCATGGAAGCCCGCACTATCTACTCCCCTAATAAACAATTCAGGTCTTAAGGCAACTTAATACTAAAAGAGACTATCTGGACGGCGGGCAGCGGAGGTTTTACTGCCTCAGGTGGCCCCCGTCCAGGCGACGGCCTTCCATGGATCCGAGTTTGATAGAACAACAAGGGTTCATGGAAGTCCGCACCCTTAACCTAACTTACTTAACCTATATATATTACTACCGTAAAAACTAGAACTAATCCTACCTAAGCCCTAAGCTAATCATTAAAAATAAATTACAAGCTAAACTATTCTATATCTAAAATTATCAGGGCGAATACGCAATATCTAGGTATCCTCCACCCACCAGTACAGAGTACTTGCAGTGGAGGCGTCTCGTCTGTCTCTCTCCGAGATTCGAGTACTGAACCTCAGGAGCTCCTGAACTTCCATATCCTCGTTGCTATATAAATATCGCTTATCTGTCGCGGAACGATGTAGGTGGTAAAAGAGGGGCACCCCCGAACCATCTTGGACCAATCTTTTTCTATCCAGGTAGACAAATGCCTCTGGAGGGATAAAGCCGCGTTCAAAGCAGCTCTGTGATATTCGGCGTTCGGGTAGAACGCTCCCCGAATAAGAGGATTGTCGCTCTAACAATATGTCTTCGAATCAACTTGATTATGAAGTTGTCGATCCTATTAACAAATGCCTTATCGTAAAGAATATTGTTGGCGTGAAACTTCGTGAAGCCAGATTCGGGTGTCCGATACAACCTTAAGCACGCCCTTAAGCATTGTCTTTCGAAAGCCCGAAGCTTTTCCATATAAAAAGGGGATATGTTGAACCACACTGGGCAACCATAAGTTAAAATCGGTCTGACCAAGGCTTGATAGCAGATCACCTTCACCCGTGAGCTTAGGTGTCTGCTATAAAAAAGCCTTTTTGTCATGTGAAACGCCTTGTTTGCCTTGTCAAGAGCAGCACTCACATTTCTATTGAAATATAAGTACTGATCCAGCCAAAGACCAAGGTATTTCACTTCCGATTTCTTTTCTAATGCTTGTCCAGCATTGTTCGAAATTCGGAAATTTTTCCAATTCCTCTGAACATCGTAAGAAGCTCTGTTTAAAACAGTCCGAAAGAGGATCGATTCGCATTTGCTAAAATTGATCTTCAACTTCCAATCATCACTATAGCGTTCGATTGTTTCGAAGTCACGTTGCAGGAGCGTCTGGATCACTCCAATCTTCGGCCCCGTCCTGTACACAATCAGGTCATCCGCGTACGCTAATGCGAAGCGGAGTGAACTGATTAGGTCACTCGTAAAGATATTAAATAAGAGCGGCGAGTTTACCGCACCTTGTTGCAGACCGTTTTTAATGTCAAAGACCCTACTTGATGTGAAGTTGCCACTTTTGACCACGAACTTCTTCTTGGAAATCATATTATAGATCGTGTATAGCTGAGGTCCGGTCATGCCGAGCCTAACCAGTTTGTAGAGAAGACCTTCGATCCATACTGTATCGAATGCCTTCTCAAAATCGATCAGGCATGCTCCGGTACACTGGCCTTTCATAAAGTTCCAGTGTATGTCTGATACCAATTTCGACACGGCATGAATAGTATCATGCCCTGCCCGGAATCCGAATTGGTTATCGGGAATTATTTTCTTTTCCTCAACCCATTTGGATAATGATCTATTAATTACTGTTTCAAACACCTTACTGATATTCGGAAGCAGACTTATTGACCGAAGATTCGCAGGGTTACTTTTATCTTTACCATTCTTGGGTATTGGGTACACCACGGCCGTCTTCCAGTGTCCTGGAAAATGGGCGTTGTTTAACGCATTGTTAAACAGAGTGGTGTATGTGTCTATGGCCACCAGGGGCAAATGCTTTAGGACGATGTTTGGAATACCATCTACCCCAGACGACTTCTTATTGTTTAGACGACGAAATGTTGACAGCAGATCGATTTTTCTAATGAAAGTAGAATTTAGTTGGGCCGCGGGAATGTCATTCGCTGGGCAGTCTTCACTGAATTCGATGATTGATCGATTCTCGGATTTCCAAGCTTCAATTTCATTAGATAATCTGAAATGGTTCAGTAAGGCCCTATTCTCAAGGTCAGAATTCGCGCGAACACTGGTGTTCACCGAATAGATTCCCTGGTAATAGGCCCCCACATAATCCACCTTCTCCTGCTCGTCCTCTATACAATAATTGTCGTCTATGCGACTGATTTCTTCCGGATCCAAGCCAGCAGACCTCAGTAGCTCTTCATTAGACCGAGTCCGAGGAATGCGCAACTTGTCCAATCGGTTATGTGTTTTACTCCTAAAGATTTTGTTTATCTGTGGGAACATGCTCGCGCTATTAGTTTGAATAGCACGAATCTTGTTGTTCCAGTACAGATTCACTGACTGTGAGTATTGTTGTTTGAGGAGTTGTTGTAGGTTTTTCATAACCGATTTAAGGGTTACAATCTCCGGGCTCTGTCTATCTTGGAACTGGCGGTGTAGGGATTTCAGTCTGGTCAGTACTCTACTTTTGTATTTTTGTAGTGCGTCGATGGTAGCGTTCTTGTAACAGTCTGTACTGTTTTTTTTTCTTCGTCCGTGGTATGGTTTTGTCCATAGTCTGTACAATGAGGCTGTCCATATCTTTCAAATATGCATCAATCTCATTGTTGGTCAAGTTCCTAGTTGTAGGAGGTAGTAGTCCGTTATACTGTATTGCCCTTTCCATAGCCTTCTCGAATTTTGGCCAGTGCATCTTTTGGTATGCAAAAGGATGCACTTCGCAATATTCCAAAAGTTCTACGGAATCGTCAGGGACTTGTACTGTTATTTCAAGTCCGTAATGGTCGCTGTCGTACGGCACTGTCGTTAAGCAGTTTGTCTCGTTCGTATTTATCCCTGGTAGCCCCATCCGAGAGTCTAGCAGGCATAAATCCAGAAAAGACCCACCGCCTGGGTATGATGGTATGTCTGTAGCGAGAAGGTTAAGTTTCTGCTGAATTCTATTTTGAGCCAACCAGTCATTCAGTTGGTTGCCCCTGGTGTTAGGTTTTTGGTTTCCCCATGCCGCATGGCGTGCGTTTAAATCTCCGGCCAATAAGTAAAAATTTTGCTCCGACTCCAGTTGGAGCGTTTGAAAGAGCAAGTTCAATTCCTCTATGAATAGCCTAGATTGAGAAGTTTGGGGTGCGTACGCGGCAATTATATACAACCTTCTGCCACTAGACAGAGGAATGTATATAACACACGCTTCTAGCACCTGAAACTTTTCTATATCTCTGCTATACACGATTTTATATTTCAGGGAAGTCTTTATTAATATTAGTAGTCCTCCGCCTTGTATGGAATTAGGTCGATCACGCCTAATTACCACATAATCTTTGTAATCCATTTTGTGCTTCTCGCTTAGTTTAGTTTCACTAGCCAGAAGCACATCCGGATTTTGGTTCTGCAAGAGGTCTAGTAGATTCGCCCTTCTCTCGTTTCTTATCAACGAGTTGACATTCACCGCAATGATCTTGATCGTGTCCTCTCTGTGTAAAGCCATTAGACAGCTTACCCAGAGATGGTTTCTGTCGAAAAGATCGCAGAGTATACCAGATTTAAACGAGTTGCTTGCTCGCTAAGTTGTTGCTGGAGCTGTGCGATTTGCCCTTGTATGGACAAGAGAACCGCCTTTAGGTCACTATCTCCAGAGCTCGCTGCAGGAGCAGCTTTTGGAGCTTGTTGTTTTGTTGGCTGGGCTCCTGTCGCCATTTGGGCGAAGGACATTCCAGGGACAACGAAATTTTTGAACATTTGCGTTTTTTTCGCTTGTTCAGCCTCCAACTGATCTTTTCGCACCTTAATGCGTTGCTTGAGCTCTGCATATTTAGGGCATCCTCTATAATTAGCAGGATGTCCGTTAGTTTTGCAGAGTACACAAAACAGCTTACTTTTGTCCGCGACTTTTTCTTTTCCCAAGGGGCATTCGCCTTGTTTGTGGTTATCACATTTCACGCATCTAAAAGCCATTTGGCAGTTAGCTGCGGCGTGACCAAACCTTTGGCACCTCATGCATTGGAGGATGCCAGCTTTTTTATTTATTTGCTCCCATGTGACGACGTGGAAGTTAACATATTTAATTAATTTCAAATTGTCCAGCCGACTGTCGGGAGTCAGTTGGGCAAGAAAGATAGGTAACTGTCTCTCTGAGGAACGCGAGTGGACCGTGCTGAAGCGTTTGACGGCTGTAAATTTCAAATTTTCTACATTTAATGACTGTAGGTCATTCAGGAGCTCTTGCGGGTCAGAATCCGCATCAAGCCCTTTTAAAAGGACACTTTGCATCTTTTCACCTTTTGTGGTGAAAGTGAAAAATTGCGTATTCGCCCTTTCCAGAATATTTTTCATTTTTTTAAAATCTTCTAAATTACTTAAAACTAATGCATGCTTTATCCCATTAAATCGTTTAATAAAAAAATTTGTGTGCTTAAGCACCTGTTTCGCTAACCTTATAGTGTCCACCGGCTTTTGGTGGAAAATATTTATCGGCGGTATTTTCTCCTTTTGTTGTTGTTGTTGTTGTTGGGGCTTTGTTATCCGCTGCTGTGGTTGTTGTTGTTGTTGGGGCATGCTTTTCTGCGTCAGCTGTTGCTGCTGCTGTTGTTGTTGTTTTTGTTGCCTTCCATCTGACACTGCCGTTTCTGTTGCCTTTGTTTTGGGGAGTCTCGGAAAGTTTTTTTCTTTGAGCTCCTCAATAATTTGCTCGAGTCTGGCCTCGTCCTCGATAGTTTCAGTGGCCAGTGCTCTGAAACTGTTTCCTTGGCCTTTGTAAACTTGTAGGCCTGGGACGGAATCATATGACGATTCTTGGTCGTCTGGTTCTGTGGCCACGGTACATGGAGCCGGTGACCTAGACCCAGATGCTGCCGGCTGTTGTTCCCCTTGTATCCCTTTCTTGGCTTTTCGCTGCACAAGGTTAGGTGCAGCTTTGATTTTGCGGCGACGTTTAGTGTTGCTGCGCACGCTATTGTTGTCACTATCACTAGTGTTCATTGTTTTTAATTTTTCGATATAATTAGTGCCGGAGTCACTATCGCCAGCGGTTAATTTACCGGCGCACTTAGTATTTTTAATTTCATTAGCAATACTGTCTGAAAGAGACATGTCACTTGTTTTGTGAACATGCTCTGCATTAATTTTAGTGTCCTTTGTAGCACTTATTTTGTTTGCTTGCTTATATTTGAATTAAATTAAATTAATTATTCACTTCACTATAATGAGAAAGTGGTAATAGAACAAACTTTAATGATAATAATGTCCGAGAAAAATAATAAATAAATAGCACCGTCACTCCGTTTACGTGTTTTAGACTTAGTCCGCAACGATAGTCTGTCTTCACCCAACGAGAGTTCCAACCAGACTGCAGGTCAACGCCTTTGCCGATTCATCCACCGGCCTCTTCTCGAGCACGCGACAATAAAGTAATTTGTTCGCTGCCTTTGAAAATACTTCTATCCGTTCAAGGTGTTCTAATTTTACCAGTTTTTTACGCCTACCTTCGAACTCCTTTATCAGAATTTAAAAAAAATTGTACGGGACCACCGTGGGAAACTACCCTTTCAAACAAAAAAGAAAAAAAGCAGAAAAGTCATTGCGCTACAAAGTTATGCGTGAACAGGACCAAAAAATACCTACGCGTCGAATTGATAACCTCCTCCTTTTTTGAAGTCGGTTAAAAAAGAAAAAATGGGTACAAAAGATATTTACTAGAAGAAAAATATAATATATTTGATTTTCTCTTTATGAGAATTGTCACTATACTTTTTCTGTGACATATCATACAGCTCCTCATATCGCCGAACCCTTTCAATCCAGCTTTCAACTTCTATGATAAATTAGTTTGAACAAAAACAGATAAATACCGGTCATTCCATACCAAACCGGACGTTTTTCGGTAAAAATTAACATTAATGATACCGATTTTTTTTAAATATTGCAGACGCATTCTACACATGAAATAATGGGGCCATATTTCGGGAAAAAATTGCGATTTTTTTTTCAGAAGGTATGCACCGTTGTAAATTGACCCCCTTTGAGTTCCATTTTCAAATTTTCACTGTTTCTTTAGAATTGAAGTAGGAACACGATGATATTTTTTCCAAAACTTTAAGTTGGTGAGTTGATGATGAAAAATGCTAATGAAATTTTATAGCCAAATAATAACAATTTATTAATATAAACGCAAATTTTAAATATACCACTACATAGAGTGACTCAAGATCTTCAAAATCGACCTATATAATTTTTTTGTACGACTAATGGTTTCGAAGATACAGTAATTTGAATGGTCGGCTGCGCGACGTTTTTTGAAATTTCTTGCAATTTACAACGGTGCATATCTTCTGAAAAAAAATCGCAATTTTTTTTCCCGAAATATGGGTCCCATTATTTCATGTGTAGAATGCGTCTGCAAAATTTAAAAAAATTCGGGATGACCAATTAAAATTTAGTGTTCGGTTTGAATTGAAAAATTCGAAATGCTTCCGTAACTACGTTCACATTCAATAGAATAGATCAGTCACGTCAAGGCACGTCACGTCAAAATATAGTTTCAAACTAAGCTTGACGTGCCGTTACGTTGACGGTCCGTGACGTTGCCTATATATGTGAACGCGTAGTGTAAAACTAATTGAGGTAGATTACACGATCCAACACTTCATCCATCACATCACTCAAAAACCGGTTTTAAGGACGAGGGGTTGGAGGGACGCATGTATTTTGTCCTCACTTATGCATCACAAAAATTGTCGCCCTCACGTCCATCCCACTACACAAGTATAAATTCGCTTCTGCGCGGTCTGCAAAAACTATGACAGCTTTTGCATTGAAATATACAATACATTGAAATATACAATCGCTACAGGAAAAAGATGCAGAAAAGTGAGTACAATGTGTAATATCTGAATCATACACAAACTATTTTTGTGATGGATGAAGTGTGTAATATTTCAAATTGAAGAATACGTTGACGTGCCGTTGCCGTTCCGTGACGTTGACGTTCCGTATAGTGCGAATCGACCATTAGCGAGCAAACTCACGCCAAAGGAAATTTAAATGAATAGAAAACTTGAAACACACAAAAATATAAGCCTACGGACTAAATAGAAATTAAGTATATTGGTAAAATAGCTCTGACAAATGTAAGTCAGCGATACTCAAAAAAAATGAAAGAATCTTTATAATATATTATAAATTTTTACCTAAATCTAAAATCTAATTTAATTATTATTAATTAATTTTTTGGTTTCCAAAAAAAGCCCCCAAGTAACAATTTTTTATAATTTTAAAGAATCTTTTGATAAAATTTTAATTTACTTACAAAATTTATGGCCACCATATTGGATTAGCCATCTTTAATTTTGAAATTTCAAAATTCGGGCTCGATAGAATTAAAGGCAATTTTATTACAAATAATTTAAAAAAATTTTTTAAGTTTCATTAATTCCAGGCTTGGGAATTATCGTTTGTCCAAAAAATGAGGGTGTTTTCAATGATTCAAACTTGCAGCATATTTGCTTTTGCATGTTGTTCAATGATGCAACTTGCAAAAGCAAAGTGTTCAATGATTAAAACTTAAAAGCAAATGATTGCATACTTTGCAAGCTTTTTCAAATACTTGCATTTCTGATTTTGAAGAAGAAAACGCGTCAGTGCTGCCATACACTTTTGTTTTACTAAATTTTTGTATAAAAGAGTTAAAAAAAGAAACAATTCATCGAGGCAAAGTAGGCCATATTTTGAAATTTTTAATGAAAAATATGAAAACAAACATAATAATCGCCTCTCAATAATTTCAATTAATATTTCTAAATTCCTTCTATCCATTTTGCCTTAGGTTTCTCACAATACAAATTAATGTATGCAGTGGCAACACTAATTTCACGTAATTAGCTGACAATTTTGACGTATAGTGAGTTATGTTCAATGATGCATTTTATTTGCTTTTGCAGGTTGCTTAAGCTATCAGCGAACGTCATTTGCTTTCGTGCAAGTTTGCAAAAGCAACTTGAATCATTGAAACCATCCTGAGCTATTTGCCTCAGTGTGCGGTGGCTCGAAGGGTCGTTTGTGGAGCAAAAGATGTCGTCTCCGATAAGTTTGAAAGCCCCTTTAAGAACTTTATCCAACCACGCCCAAGTAGTTTTCGTAGCCCCGCCCTAAATAATAGTCCGGGAGCCGGTGACACTAAAAGTCCCGTCATACGGAATTGGAAATTTTTTTGGTAATCGAGAGTTCGAAGTTAGATGAACAAGATAAGCTTGGTATGCGTGGATTTAGTAAGCCGAAAAGGTCGGACATACCTCTTTGAAAGTGTGATAAGGGGTAAAAATTTACCGTTACATGTAGCAAGTTGGTTTTTTTTATTTTACTCGTTTTGATGTTAACTTTGAAAATACCTTGGTATGCGGGCTCAAAACTGCCGGAAGTATCCGGCATAACAGATTTTATTGCTTATCAGCTGATTGGTATACCGGATACTTTCGGCAGTTTTTGAGCCCGCATACCAAGGTAGTTTCAAAGTTAGTAATTGTCTTCTTTATTTCCTGCTATTGTGATTTGTAGAAAATATAATCCAAAGAAAGTGAACCATAATACGAAGCAAGTATCCCCGGGTGCCTTAGGGGCCCCCGAGGGTGCCATAGAAATCAGTAGAAGAAATAAAGTATTCAAAGGGCATTCTACTGCCTCAACAAGTGCTAGTCTTGGGAAGTTAAATATGGAAATTCCAAATACTGGAGAAAATAACGGCAAAACTGTGATAACGGTGACGCCACACTTACCGGATACAATCAACACAGGTGTTAGTGAAATTAGAGAATCAACTTTGAAAAGAACTATAGGTTCTTGTACATTCATAGATGACACCGACGCAAGTATCGAAGACAACTCACTACGACAGGGGGATGCCATTGATGAATCCAGTTGGGTTAAAGTTAATAGAAAAAAATTCAATAGCTCAGGTGATGCTATTCCTACTACAAAATCTTTAATTACTAATGTTAAAAATTCGCAATCTAATAGATTTAACTTATTAGGTGATAATGATATTGGGAGTGATAACCCCACTTTAAAACATAAAATAAATAATAAGTCAGGTGATAAGCATGTGTCAACCGATATGAATGACAAATCTCCTTACAGTAGAGCAGGTAGGTTCCAACCCCCTATTTTAGCAAAAAAAAATGGATTTAAAAAAATGTTCTGAATTTCTAAAATTATTTTATTTTTTTTATTTATTTATCTATTTATTTGTACATATTTTACAGTTTGTATGTTTATCTATGTTTAGTTCATTTATTGAGTGTTCAGACTATTAGTTTTTTCAGCTGCTGGTATTTGTTTTAGACTTGAGTCTGTTTAGTTAGTTTTTCTTATTGCTGTTTTTAATTTTTTTTAAGGAAAAATGTACAACCAAAAACCTTTTATGATTTACTTAAACGTCTAACTTACTCTACCTTAAACTAACTTAACCTATTTTAGTTGTTTGTAGAAACTAAATTTCCAACAAACGTGTAGGTTGATACTTCGCATCTTCGTTTGAAGTTGGATGCAGAGTTTTCCATTGCAGTTCGCACAAGCTTGAGACCAGCTAATTGGTGTAGTTCGCGGGTAGAAAAGTGTATGTGTAAGTGTTGAGTATTAATTGTAGACATTTATTTTGGACTGTTTGTAATTTTTTGATATGAATGGCTGCGCTTTTGCTCCAGATAGGAGCTCCATACATTAATGTAGGTTGCATAAATGTTTTGTATAGGAGTAGTTTGTTTTTATTATTGAGTTGCGATTTCCTGTTTATTAGTGGATATAGGCTTACTAGGATTTTAGAAGCTTGGAGGATGCCTGTTTTGCGTTTTCATGATAAGTTAGTTTGTGATCTAGATGTAATCCGAGATATTTGATAGTTTTGGGCCAGTTGATTGGTTCTCCAAAAATATTTATCTGATTTATCTTCCATTTATCGTAATAGTTTTTGAGAGATTCTATTTGCTTTTGTAGGTTGTTTAAGATGATCTGCGGGTCGTTCGAGCACGTGTAGAAGGCAGTGTCATCCGCAAACATTGCCAAATCGCAGTTTGTTGTTTTTGGTATGTCTGCTGTGTAAATATTGTATAATATGGGACTTAAGCATGAGCCTTGAGGAACTCCGGCGGTTATAAGTCTTATATTATATATTCTGGGAAATTGAACTTTATTAATTTATAGAATAACCCTGCATGCCATACAGAGTCGAAAGCTTTTTCGGCATCAATTGCTATCATTCCTACCGACTGCTGGTTCGCGATTGCTGTTTTTATATGATTTGTTACTCTGAAAAGTTGATGAATAGTGGAACAGCCTGGTTTAAATCCATGTTGGAAGTTTGGTATAATATTAGTTTCCTCAAGTTTTGTCTGCATTCTTTTTTGGATTACTTTTTCAAAAAATTTTCCCATAGCCGGTTGTAGGCTTATGGGACGATAGTTGCTGGCAATTGCTGGATCCTTACCTGGTGTACGTGAGGGTAATACTAGTGCTTCTTTCCATTTTTGCGGGAAGTAACCTATTTTTAAACAGGAGTTGAATATAAAGTTGAGGAAAATTATACCTTTCCTCGGGAGTTTTTTGAGGACTAAATTTTTGATATTGTCATGTCCTGCTGCTTTATTAGATTTTTGCTGTCGTAATATTGCTTTTATGTCCTTAGGTTTGCATAAATCCCTGGATGTAAAACTGGATGGTCTTATGTTCACTCTTTGGGCAACGTTGGTGACTTCACGAAGAGTATCCGGATCACCATAATTTGTAGTTAGTTGATGCGCCTGTAGAAAATTTTCAGCCAGTAGTTCTGCTTTCTCCTTGTCGTCAAATATATTTTTATTATTTTTTTGTAGTGGTGGTATTTGTTCGTTGCGTTTTTTAAAGATTTTATTCAGCTTCCAAAGCCTTTTGTGTCCGTTACCCAGCTCCGATAACATTTTATTCCAGTTTGTAGTCGAATTTTCTTGTTTAGATTATTAAGTACTCTTTTGATGTGATCAGCTCTTGTTCTTTGCCAGTATCGCCTTACTGTCACCCTCATTACACACACCGACATCGACAGCGACAGCTGTCGACACTTGAAATCGACACTACATTTTTTGGCATTTCTGTCATCTGTCAATGTCGATGCCAATGTCGATGAAGTTATCTTTAGGGAAATTTTAAAATTTGAAGTAATCATATTGTTTAGTATATGAAATCTGCAAGTTTTTGCGTCCCGAATTTATCGACGTGTCGATTTTATCGACACTGTCGATGTGCGTAATGAGGGTGCTAGTTTCTAAATGTAATTAATGCTCTTGTATTCTGGTCAAGTTTTAGTGTGTCGCCTCGTAAAATTGCTGTCGGTGTACATCTGTTAATTGTGCAGTGAATTAGTGCAGTAAAATCATCTATCATTTTGTCTATACTTTTAAGACTTTTTGGTTGGGATAGGTTAAGATTGCCTGATTGGATTTCTTCACTAATAATATTTTGGAATTTTTTCCAGTTAGTTTTTTTGTAATTCAAGAATTTCCTGGGCACTTTTTCGACTGGACAGTGTGGGAGAATTGAAATTTCTTCTGGACAGTGCGTTGATGAGAGTCCATGGAGTGTCTTTGGTTGTGTAATGGGAAGAATGCCGTTACTTAGTACTAGATCTAGAGTTGAGTAAGTCCCATTACTTGACAAGAAGGTTGGTTCGGTTGGTGAATGTGTACTTTTGGTAATCTCTTCAAATAGTATGTTTCCAGCTTTATTGTTTCTTAGGCAGTTCCAGTGACTATGTTTTGCGTTGAAATCGCCACCTATTAGTGTACTCCCTTTCATCTTTGTTAGTAGTCTGAGGTCATTTTGAAATAAGTTGATCTTTTCTTTATTTAATCTTGTGCCGGGAAAATATGCAGCAACTATTGTTGTATTTATCTCCGTAATGTGAATTGCTATTGTTTCTATTATTTTGGTGTTTATATTTGGTAGTTTTTTGTGCTTGATGTGATTATTAATAATTATTGCGACACCGCCCCCATTTGTTCACTTCGGTCTTTTCGATGGATTATGTAGTTGGGGTCATATAATTTATCACTAGTTCTTAGCCATGTTTCGGTAATTATTGCAATTTCTATTTTGTTTTCATTTAAGAAGTCAAAGGTTTCTATCGATTTATTTTGAATGCTTTGGGCATTCCATAGTATGCATTTGATATTTGACATGTTATTTATATAAGAATGTAATTGCTAATTCAGTTATGACTTGAAATTGGTCATCTCTATTTTGACATTGTGCCAGTTTAGTAATCAGTTCTTTGGACAGTTTTAGCAGCTCTTCTGCTGTGAAGAGATCGTTGCTATTACTGTTATATCCCAGCTGGTTGTGGTTTCTAGCAGTAATCACATCTCTATAGCTTACATTGTTGTTTGTTTTGGACTGAATTGTATTGGTTGCTGTGTTGATTTTTGGACGAGGAAGTGCAGGGAAGTTAATTTCTCTTTCTGTGTTATTAAAAATTGGATTTATATATATATATATATATATATATATATATATATATATATATATATATATATATATATATATATATATATATATATATATATATATATATATATATATATATATATATATATATATATATATATATATATATATATATATATATATATATATATATATATATATATATATATATATATATATATATATATATATATATATATATATATATATATATATATATATATATAATTATTATATATATATATATATATATATATATATATATATATATATATATATATATATATATATATATATATATATATATATATATATATATATATATATATATATATATATATATATATATATATATAATATATTATATATATATATATATATATATATATATATATATATATATATATATATATATATATATATATATATATATATATATATATATATATATATATATAATATATATATATATATATATATATATATATATATATATATATATATTATATATATATATATATATATATATATATATATATATATATATATATATATAT